>SWBG01000095.1:0-56716 GCA_023848605.1 Aureobasidium sp. EXF-10728
TTAGCTCATCTGGGAGAGCGCCAGACTGAAGTCAACTTCTGTCCTTCTTGCATTGCAAGAGTATTCTGGAGGCACTGTGTTCGATCCACAGAAGCGGCATTCTTCTTTTGTTTTTGGTCCTGCTGCATGCGACGACGTATGCTAGTATTCCTTTTGGATCCAGAGCTGTTCGATGATGGCTACATTTTTTTTTTTTTTCTCTGGTGGCGGGTTTGGACCGTGCTGTGGAATTTTGGGGTTGGTTGTTGAGGGTACGACCCTGTTTGGTATATGAGGTCTTGGTTAAGGCGACGACGTGCTTGGAATGTGCACTCTTGAGATGATCAATTCACGAGCATTAGTTATAAGAGTGTATCGAGTAGTTCTATGCTCTACTGTATGCCGTTGAAGAGATGCAAGGTGCAAGTTTTGTGGATTATTTTGGACTGGAGTCAGGCATGAAGGCCAAGTAAGTGCTCACATTTTCGAGAATTGTCACCATAGCAGGTTGCTAGGAAGATTGTTCCGAGCGTACTTAAACATCTCGAACGGTACACAAGAAAGGATGAGGATACATTTCGGCACGGGGGAAACAGAATATCAGAAGAAAAAAAGTATATTTATTATGTGAGACAACCATCAAGGCTGGACAGACATGTACATAGAACAGGTGAGGCAATAGGATACAGAAACAGGGACACGCACTTACCTTCCTTAATCAAGTTTGATGCAGATAGGGTTGTGTATCGCAGGGAGAGAGAATTGACCAACATCACGACGAATAACCGTTTTATCTCTTGACATCGAAAAGCAGGCGTTCTTGGTGACCAAGACGCGAGGGCGCGAATATTCAGCTTCAGCAGTCCAGCGATTGTGCAAGGCTTTAAGCTCATTGCCGAGGTCAATGAACTGAGCTGCATAAGCAGAATTAGCGCTGAACAAGATTGGTAGAGTGTGAGTCAGCCATTTAGAGAAACGGTGGTACCAGGCGTCGACGAGGCTAGGGACGATGAAGTCACTCGGACCTCCTCTGTCCTGCTGCAGACGAAGAAGGGCCGAACGACGACGCTCGCAGCGGATGAAAGCCGAGGATCGAATGTATTTGAGAACTTTTGCAAGATTGTCTTCGGTCAGTGATGGAGGGTCAAAGTCAGCGAGACCATTTGGCATCGGCCCACGCTCATAACCATAACCATGAGACCACTCGTCGTCCACATCCCAGCTAACGAGGGACATGTTGCTCGACCACTGGTTGAAATGAACATGGCCAGAGGCGATGCGATCGCGTTTTGCACTCAAGTTTTCGATTCTGCGAGTGTGGACTGCGCGGACGCGCATCAGGTATTGGCAACCAGGAGGAAAGTGAGACGACCAAGTCATGATAGAGCAGAAAGTTGATTCGCTGTTGGTGGTTCGATGCGCATGTTCCTGTAGTAGCACGTATTCGTCAAGAAGCTTGGTAGATGTGAAGGGAAACTCGGCGATCATCTTACCGATAGTGTCATCAAGATATTTGTTCTCGAGCTCCAAGAGCTCGATCTCGTCAGTCAGCCCTGTGATAGCAGCATCGTCCGAGTCAATATACTTGAACATACTGGCAAGAGTCATAAGCTTGTACTCGACGTTGACAAAACTAGCTGCTTCGATGATAGGCTTGAAGTAGTCAGGGTTAAGAGTGTCAACAAGATTCTCGCTGTTACGGGCCCACTCGTTGAACTCTGCGATCCAAGTGTCCTCGTCGAGTCGGGATCTTTGAGGAAGGGAAGACATTGTTTTTGTTTGCTTTATGAAGGTCAGTAGTGCCTCTGTTTTTTAGTGTCCGATGCTGTCTTGTTGTCGCAAGGACACTCTGCATGGGTACTCGCTTTATACAGAGACTCGAATCGAAACAATGCGATTGTCTCTTTGTATGCTTGCTTTGATATGCGACAAGAGTTAAAGCAATTCTTCCTGACACAAAGAACGATCTCAGCGTCCCTTGTTGAAAACGACAAAGAGATCGATCTGCGAGGGAAGACTATAGGCTTGTTGGAAGTCCAATAGAGGCGGGGCTTTGTGTGTGAAGCAGTTGACCGTGATCCTGGTCAGGCACTGCAGCGCGTTTCGCTCGCACAGAGCATCTTTCTAGCTTATACCAGTGTTGCATAGCGTGATTCGTTGTTGCAGAATGTGTTGCTTTGCATCGATTTTTCTGCTCAAGTGACCAAGAGACAGAAGTGCGGATATGTGTAGACATGGTTGTGCTCTTGAAGAAGGATCCGGACCAGTCGCGAAGAAGCACAAAGACGCTGCTCGGAAAGTTCGGCAGTCCGAGAGCTCGAGGAGGGTGATGTTGGTTGTCATTGAGTGCATGTACATGGTCGACGCGTAGCATATGGAGTCGTGAGTCGCAAACAAAGCGGTCTCGCAGCAGCGCAGGAAGGAACAAATCGGATGAGCGTCCCGAATAGGTATAGTCTAGCCTCGATCTGGAGATGTGGGAGGACAGAAGTGCTGGCCACTCTCGAAGCAGAGATGAGCTGGCTGCGTGAAGGAAGCAGTCACGGCCCCAACTACGAGTATGCAAGATAAATAGATATATATGGTAGCTGCAAAAGTGATTGATAAAGCTGCTGGACGATGTGCTCAATAAAAGGACCCGGGCGGTGAGGGATAATGTTCAGCAGCGCACCTGCTTCTGGCCAAGTTGCAAAGTCACGGAATCTCGAGCTCGGTCCTTTCCCGTCCGGCAAGAACTTGAGGTGGCTCTTCGAACTTCAACCTCCCAGCAGACCGACCTCCATCTCCATCACCTCTCCACTCCCATCAATTCCTTCCCGAGACCCGTCAAAATGCTCAGCAGGTACGCTCCAAGCTGTCGCCACCAACTTTTGCGACGACGACCCGGCTGACTCGACTGCGCTCCCCAGCGGCATTGCCAGGTCATTGAGGGCTTCTGCCCGTCGCCCTGCTACTCTGCAGCGCGCCTTCCAGCCCATCAAGCCTTCATTCGCTCCCGCCTTGAGCCAGCGCTTCGCCAGCTCCGCCTCCAACACCGATGGCAGAATTCACCAGGTCATTGGTGCCGTTGTCGACGGTATGAGAAAACCTTTTCCCCACGACGCCGAGCACAAGCGCCACTGCCGCCGCGCCCACTGTCGCCGACCGCACGTCGTAGTCGCCTCTTGAACACCCGTACTGACGCACATCTCCAGTCAAGTTCGATGGCGAGCAGCTGCCTGCCATTCTCAACGCCGTCACCACCGAGAACGGTGGCCAGAAGCTCGTTCTCGAGGTCGCCGTAAGCTTCGCCGCACTGTCCCCCCCTGCAACACGCATCATCTAACGAGCTCTAGCAACATTTGGGTGAGAACGTCGTCCGCTGCATTGCCATGGACGGTACCGAGGGTCTCGTCCGTGGCCGCAAGGTCGTCGACACTGGTGCCCCCATCAAGATCCCCGTCGGTCCCGGCTGTCTCGGTCGCATCATGAACGTCACTGGTGACCCCATTGACGAGCGTGGTCCCATCAAGGCCACCAAGCTCGCCCCCATCCACGCCGAAGCCCCCGAGTTCATTGACCAGTCCACCTCTGCCGAGATTCTTGTCACTGGTATCAAGGTCGTCGACCTCCTCGCCCCCTACGCCCGTGGTGGTAAGATTGGTCTTTTCGGTGGTGCCGGTGTCGGCAAGACTGTCTTCATTCAGGAGCTCATTGTGCGTTTCTCGTCTCCGTTCCCCCGTCCTGCAATTGCTGACAGTCGCCACAGAACAACATCGCCAAGGCTCACGGTGGTTACTCTGTCTTCACTGGTGTCGGTGAGCGTACTCGTGAGGGTAACGACTTGTACCACGAAATGCAGGAGACTGGTGTCATTCAGCTCGACGGCGAGTCCAAGGTCGCTCTCGTCTTCGGTCAGATGAACGAGCCCCCAGGTGCCCGTGCCCGTGTCGCCCTTACTGGTCTTACCGTCGCCGAGTACTTCCGTGACGAGGAGGGTCAGGATGGTGAGTTTGCCTCGACTGTCTTGTAACCATTGAGTGCGCCTAGCTAACCTACTTTTCAGTGCTTCTCTTCATTGACAACATTTTCCGTTTCACCCAGGCCGGTTCCGAGGTGTCTGCCCTTCTTGGTCGTATTCCCTCTGCCGTCGGTTACCAGCCCACCCTCGCCGTCGACATGGGTGGTATGCAAGAGCGTATTACCACCACCCAGAAGGGTTCCATTACCTCGGTCCAGGCTGTCTACGTCCCCGCTGATGATTTGACTGACCCTGCTCCCGCCACCACCTTCGCCCATTTGGACGCCACCACTGTCTTGTCCCGTGGTATTTCCGAGTTGGGTATCTACCCCGCTGTCGACCCTCTGGATTCCAAGTCTCGTATGCTCGACCCCCGTATCGTCGGTCAGGAGCACTACGACACTGCCTCCAAGGTCCAGCAGATGCTCCAGGAGTACAAGTCGCTCCAGGATATCATTGCCATTCTTGGTATGGACGAGTTGTCTGAGGCTGACAAGCTGACCGTCGAGCGCGCTCGTAAGCTCCAGCGTTTCCTGTCGCAACCCTTCACCGTTGCCCAGGTCTTCACTGGTATCGAGGGTAAGCTCGTCGACCTTAAGGACACCATCAAGTCCTTCAAGGCCATCATGAACGGTGAGGCCGATGACCTCCCCGAGGGTGCTTTCTACATGGTCGGTGATCTCGACTCAGCACGCGCCAAGGGTGAGAAGATTCTTGCCGAGCTTGAGGGCAAATAGATGTCTCGTAATGGAGAATGATGAGGAGCTTTCTGGGCAATCTGCCATAGCCATACCCGCGACGAATATCAAAAGATTAAAAGCGACATTTGTAAAAAGGGAGGGGTCGTCTTTTGGCGGATTTGAGGCGAATGGAGATTACCAAGAGCTTGTGTACTTTAAGAACTGCGATTTCCTCTGTGTCCACAAATACTCGGCCCTCTCTCAACCCAGCATTAGCGAAAGTCGAATTTGTTTCAAACACATATACTCATGTCCCAGTGACGCTTCAATGTGACGTAGAGCAATGATGCTGCAGCCAATATAAGCAATGACAAACCAACCAGATGCTCGAGTAAGCTTATCTTTCAAGCTCTCCTCGAACAGCAAGTTTCTACACGTTCACGATCGCGTTATGGTATGCACGCCTTCGTTTTGAAATGGTTCCTTGCTGTCTGATTTGCATAAACTGATTGCATGTAGAGAAAGGGAATATGAGCAAGTAGAGTGCAGAGACACATTCGTCTCGCAGGGCCAACTGTCTCTTCAGTGGCTTCAAGAGTGCCGCTGTAAAATCAAAATGAAATGTGCTTGTGGCTGATAAATTCAAGGTGGGCTGCGCTGTGTCTGTCCAGGGCATGAATTCCGTTAATGCTCTGGGAAGGTGTATGTGATGGTAAATGCAAGCAATGTAAGCATGTGAAAAGGAAATGGGAAGAGGGAAGTCTGGAGTAAAAAAGATGGAGGAGATCTCAGAATAGCAGAGATCGTGAAAAAAGAAAACTCCAGAAAATAGACTTGCTCTTTTTGCGGTCTGCTGCGTGGTCGAGGGAAAGCAGCCTTTCTTGTTCAGCTTCGTTCGTGCTTGATCTTGAGTTTGACGGGGTTTCTTTTCTTCTGCTGCTTCTCTTCCTTCTTGATTTTCTGCTGCTTCTCTTCCTTCTTGATCTTGCCGCTACGTGATCCAGTAGTCTTTGGCTTTACCTCGCGGGAGGGGGCCCTCTCGATGGCCTTCAGCTTCTCGATGATATCGGTCATTTCAAAGTCGACTATGGGAAGATAGTTGTGCAGCGCTGTCTTGACAGCCTCAACATCTCCATTGTCGTCTTCAGATTCGATCATGAGTCCTCCGAATTGGTTGAAGACTTCGTCGCAGATGTCGTTGCATCTCTGGTGCACATCTTCAGAGAAGACAGATGCATAGTGGGCGACTTTGTTGGCAGCGTAATCTGCCATTCTGATGAAAGGAGACTCTTTGGTTCTGTTGTTGATTAAATCTTCGAACATAGTCATCACGATGTTCTTGTAGCCAGTTCCTGTAAATAGTCAGTACGACGAACTCAGGTATATCAGAATGACTCTTACCTGTAATGCCCGCGGCTTCTCTGTAAGTTGGTCTCATCATCTGAGCGAAGTAGCCGAAGCGCATATCATTCTCGGTGAGCTGTCTAGTGTTCCTGTAAATCGTGAGAAAGTGTCTTGAGTTCAACGATGAAATTTGGACAGACTTGAGATCTTTATCTAACTCATCAGAAGATAGCTGAATTGCACGGGTGATACCGTGTTTTTGGGCCTTGATCAAATCTCCGAACTCTTCCATTGGGATATTGTAGAGTTGCATCATCTCTATGAAACGTGTTAGTCGTGTCCAGACCCACCATGAGACGATGAGATTGTACCTTTCAGATGGTAATGGAGAGCGTCTAAGACGGCTGTGATCTTCTTTTCCGTGGCCACCATATGTCTTCTTTCGTCCAAGAACAACTTGTCCCACTTTGGCAATGTGTGACGTGCGGCTGGTTGCTTCAATTTCTCGTTCCAATTGACAGCTCCAACTCCAGCTGCTTTGGAGAAATATGTGCCGTCTCGTCTTATGATAGCTCTGATGGTCATCCAGGTCCAATCGCGGACTTTGTCATGCAAGTAGTCGTAGCCTTTCTCTGCAACTTCATCGAGATTCTCGCGCATCGTTACAGCCAACGACTGCACAGCGTCTTTCTGGACGACTGTGACATAAGCTGCAATATATCGGTCGATATCCTAGGTGGGTGTTAGTAAGAAGATCAAACCATGGTTCATTCGTACTTGCCTTCATGCTCTTCTCTTTGATTCTCTTCAGTTCTTCTCCGTGATCTGCATTAGTTCTGGCAGCCCAGATTGCGAGAGATTTCATAGAAGCAGTACTGGTGTGTTGAATATGAGCCATGAAGGTCAACCACATGCTCTGAGCAGGAATCGAAAGCGCATATTGACTAAGGGCCGGTATACCCGTCAATTCGGCACTTGACTGCGTTGCAGTTCCCTCGGCGCCTGGCGGTTTGTATCCCTTCAGCCACATGTAGCGCTCGTTGGACACAAAAAAGACAGGGCCATTCTCCTCCTTCTTGAAGTACTCTGACTTGCTGTCGTAGATTTCTTTTGTAATGTTTCGATTTCTGGTAAGCACCATAAATCTGAATCGGGCATTTATGAGGTTTTCTTCCTCTTGCACATGGCCATTCATCTGTGCAGTTTTCAAGCTTCTCTCTAACTTGTCCAATGTCTTCGCGGCAGATGGGTATTGGGTCTTGAACGATTCGGACCTCATACCATCGTCGATCTTCGTGCAGATCAATGCCAGGCGGCCTGAGAACCGGTTTCCAAATTCGTAGAGGATAGAATCCACACCTGTGTCCGATAGGCAGCGCATAATGGGAGCTATCATCCATAGAAAGTCGCTGGATCGCACGTAGTTCTTGCTCGCCTTGACGCGAACTCTGTTGGGGTCCGACAAGCCTAAAACGATCAGCATATTGTTGCAGTGGAGAGAAATAGAGCCAAATACCTGGCATGTCGGCGAAGATTAAATTCTCCAGGACACGGGGTCCTTTGATACCAATACTGTCAGTTACGTCAATAAGGAGCAGTTCGAGAAAGAAGCACTACATATACTTACCAGACCTTGAACACGAGTGGCCAGAGGCATGGTTCTCGAGTCGATGAGTTACTGGCAGATAAGAAAGGGCCGAGAGCCCTTCGAAGTCGAAGTACCCAGTCCGTCTCGATGACAGCCAGCTGCAAAGAGGAAGTTCGTGCAGCGATAAGCTCATTAGACCAAGTCTCCATATCGTCAGCGACCTCAACCCCGGTGTCGTTCTTGTAAGCCGTGTATATGTATGACTTCAGCTCTTTACGGTTGTTGAAGAATGGCCTCCCGCGAAAGAGGTCTAGGAACGTGCTTTCGGCAGTTTGAGCCTGGACACGGTATTCTTTTTCCTCTTCAAACGTCCAGTCTGGGTCCTTCTGGAAATGGTAGTACACATACTCTGTGAGATGATCGTTCAGGAGCTTGCGTCTTTGTGTAGGATCGAGAAATTCGACTTTGGCAGCAAACTTCTTTGTCTGTTCAGGAAAGACGCTCATAAACTCAGTGATGGCGCATGTGCACGCAGTGCCGTAGTTTCCCTGGATCATAAATCAGTCCATGAGTCTTGGTCAGCGAAAGGTGATTTAAATACCTCTTGGGAGACGTGAGGTGTGTCAAGAATAGAATTGATCAGAGAGCTTTTTCCTGGAGTACGATCAGCACAATCACTATCGTTTGGAAGGAACAACATACCCGAACCAGCATCTCCAATGAGAGCAATGACGATCTTCTTCAGCTCTGGGAACCTTTGACATGCAACGGCTTCAGCGTGCAACTTGGCCATGTCGCCACCCTTATGGTAGACTTCCGAAAGCTGATCAACAATGTTGTCGGCAAAACCTGTGATGCGGGCTTGGTATTGTTTGACGTCTGGATGGTAGATTGTGCAAGGAGGATACTCTTCCTGATCTTCTGACCAAAGAACAGGGCCTTGCTCGGGCTCGTCGTCGACCATATCAACATCTTCTTCATCGTCTGTCTCGACAAACAGACGTTCTATATCCGAGCCCACTGATACTTCGTCGTCGTCACGGATGATGGTGTTTTCGGGCACTGTGTGTCGTCTCTTGTGTTCTTGAGTTTCATCTTCAAGGCCCTCGTCCTCAAGCGGTCGCTTTTGGTTGTTCAAAAGATTCTGCATCTTGGTAGAAACAGATAGTGTCGTGTAGTCAAAGACAAAAGATTGTTTGATGGTCGTTGGGAGAAGAAGTCGAGGTTAGGGGGGTGGCTTTATGTAAGAGAATGGTGGGGTGCTGAAAGACGGAAGGAGGTTCACTATGATGGTTTATATGGAGTGATGGCTGATAGTAGAAGAAGCGTGGAGGAGATGGTGGTGCAAAGCAGTAAAACAAGCATAGAGGATGCTTTTGAATGTTCGAGGTGTTGACTTAGCTTGTTGGTGTGGAGGAAGAGGTTTTCAAGAAAGCACGGAAGGGTTGTAGCAGATACGTTGGAACCAAGTAGAGTTCAGATTGAGTGACAGTTTGAATAGGCTCTCAGATGATGGATAGCAACGATTGAAGGCACCCGAGTGGAGTGAGTGGCCTTGATTGAAGTCGTTTGTCTCACAGATCGCAGAACGTCAGATATGCACGAGGCGTGATGTGCGGCGCATGGGTTTCAAGGATACCAGGAAAGGTAGTATCTCAGACTTTACCTGTCTAGATTCACGAGTGTTTATGGTTTCGCCCAAGAGTTGAGGATGTCAAGGGTAAAAGATGTGCCTCAGGCGCGAATCAGGCGGAAGACGGCAGTGACGAAGCCAAGACTCGCGGCCCTTGCGATGGCCTCCTAACGGGAAACCAAACACTTTATGATTCTCGACTCGACGCAACCTAGGAGACGATCCGAACTGATCTGAGGGCTTTCCAGCCGAGTGACTCTGAATTGGCAAAGCGACATGTTTTGCCTACGGACATGGCTTCCAGTGCTCTTCTTCATGTCAGTCTTGCCGATCATCAGCGGCCATCATGTTGCTGACCAAAACAACAGTTCGAATGTGCCGCCGCTTTACCTGGTCCTCTTCATCTCGGCCATGTACTATCTGAACCGACCATGTGTCTACTGCTCGCTGCTCCTGACTGTCCTCGTCATCTCCGTCTACGACTTTCACAATAACTGGTTCGAGCCGCAGCCCGACCCCTCGTCCTCGACGCAGACCGGAAACTCGACAACGACCGCTCTCGGAGACAACATCGCAGTAGCCTCCTCAGTCATCCAATCGGCAGCAACATCTATTGCGCACTCTGTCGCCGACGGCTTCTCAAAAAGGACAGGACTTGATCTACAACCGCAAATCAGCGTGGCAGAGTGGTTGAAAGACATGTTTGGAAAGAAAGAGTGGCGCATACCATGCATCGACGTTGCCGTAAGGCTCTAGAAGATTGAAGCACAGCCATCAAACACGTTGGAGGCATGATGACACGAGAAGCATTTTGGGCGTTGGGTCACACGACAAGACAAGACATTTGGGACCAAGGACTATTGCATATTTGGAGTTTACTACGGCAGTGCGTTAATACCTTGTACAGTAATGGAGGAGGACTTGATCAATGCGACAACTTGGGGCCCGCCGATTGAGCTCTTGCGCTCGCGAGCAGGCAGCAAGCTTCGATGGTATTCACAGGACAAATCTCTTTCAGGACCGAACATTCGGAATCTATACAAAATACTTGAATTTAGTGATTACATGTATGAAAAGTGATCGTCGAGGCTTAGCAAAGGCTCGTCGCAGTCGCCGACTCTTCTACATTTATCGGAGCGGCTGAGAAGCAACCCCCGCTCTCGAGTCGCCAGCCTGCTCTCTCTTTGACACTGTACAAGACAAGCTCGTCACTTGAGAGACGCCTCACTACTGGGAGCAGGCTGTCGGCGCAATGCAAAAGTCGTCGCTGCTTCGGCTCAGGGTGCACAATGTGCTGCAGGGCAAGCGCGGGGGAGGGGCAGTCGCAAACGAGCTCCCGAGCGCCCTCCTTCCTCGTTTGTACTCGTCTAATACCACACGCCCCTCACGCCCTATCGGAAGGCCTGAAATCTCTCCCCAATTAAACCGCTGCGTGCCCTTGCTGCCGTCCTCCATTCCTTTCTCTCTTCGTACAAAACCTTTCTCTAGACATTGTTCAAGCTCTGCTTCAAGCACCTTGCTGAAAATCATGGCCGACAGAGACGTTCTCCCCGACGTGTATGTCATCCGAGCCAACCACCCTGCCAGTGACTGACACAATTTCTACGCAGGGTCAAGCCATCCAACTATGCCATCTCCCTCTTCGATCTCGAGCTCGGCGGTAGCTGGACCTACCAGGGCAAGGTCGACATTGACGTCGAGGTCAAGCAAGAGACCAAGGAAATCACCCTGAACACCCACCAGCTCAAGGTCCAAAGTGCCCAGATCTCGACCCAACAAGGCAAGACCGAGGGCGCCATCAAGGCCTCAAACATCACCTACGATGAGAAGAACCAGAGGGCCACCTTCCACTTCGACCAGCCCATTCCCCAATCACACAAGGCTGTCGTTTCGGTCAAGTTCAGCGGTATCATGAACAACGATGCAAGTGTCGACATTGAACTCTACCAAAAGCCGGTGCTAACATGTTCATGTTCCAGATGGCTGGATTCTACCGCTCCAAGTACAAGCCCACCGTTCCTGCCGCCGCATCTGTCCCAAGAGACTCCGAATACCACTACATGCTGTCCACCCAATTCGAGTCTTGCGATGCTCGTAGAGCCTTCCCCTGTTTCGACGAACCCAACCTCAAGGCAACTTTCGACTTTGAGATTGAGATCCCTGAGGACCAGACCGCTCTTTCCAACATGCCTGAGAAGGAAGTCAAGAAGGGCAACAAGTCCGGCACAAAGATCGTTTCTTTCGACCGCACCCCTGTCATGAGCACATACCTCCTAGCCTGGGCTTTCGGTGATTTCGAATACATCGAAGACTTTACCAGACGCAAGTACAATGGCAAGAACCTGCCCGTCAGAGTCTACACTACCAGAGGCCTGAAGGACCAGGGCAAGTTGGCTCTGGACAGTGCTCACCAGGTCGTCGACTACTTTTCTGAGATCTTCCGCATCGAGTATCCTCTCCCCAAGGTCGACCTTTTGGCCGTTCACGAGTTTGTATGTAATCGTTCCTTGCACAACCCCAAACTATGCTGACAAGAGATCCTAGTCACACGGTGCCATGGAGAACTGGGGCCTGATCACCTACAGGTCTGTTGGTGTCAATGGTATTGCACTTGCATAGCTGACTGACTGCGCAGAACCACCGCTGTCCTCTTCGATGAGTACGCCTCGGACCAGAAGTACAAGAACCGCATTGTCTACGTTGTTGCTCACGAACTTGCTCACCAGTGGTTCGGAAACCTCGTCACCATGGATTGGTGGTCAGAGCTCTGGCTGAACGAGGGTTTCGCTACCTGGGTCGGCTGGCTGGCTGTCGACCATCTCCACCCAGACTGGTCAGTCTGGTCGCAATTCGTCACCGAGTCTATGCAAACCGCATTCAACCTGGATTCTCTGAGAACATCGCACCCCATCGAGGTTCCTGTCAGGAACGCACTGGAAGTCGACCAAATCTTCGATTCCATCAGTTATCTCAAGGGCAGTTCAGTCATCCGTATGTTGGCTTCTCACTTGGGTGTCGAGACTTTCTTGCACGGTGTTGGAGATTACCTTCAAGCCCACAAGTACCAGAACGCTACTACCAGCGATCTGTGGTCTGCTCTCAGCAAGGCCAGCGGAAAGGATGTAAACACTTTCATGGACCCTTGGATTCGTAAGATCGGTTTCCCTGTTGTCACCGTGGCAGAGGAGCCCGGTCAAATCAGCATCAAGCAGTCTCGCTTCCTCAGTGGTGGAGATGTTAAGCCCGAGGAGGACGAGACCACCTGGTGGATTCCTCTTGGTCTCAAGTCTGGCTCCAGCTCATCCGAGGCCAAGAGCGGCTCTCTTACAACAAAGGAAGACACTATCCGTGAGATTGACGACAGCTTCTACAAGCTCAACTCAGAACAAACTGGCTTCTACCGCACAAACCTGCCTCCCAAGAGACTCACCCAGCTCTCGACTCAGCTGGACAAGCTCTCTCCTCAGGATAAGATTGGTTTGATCGGCGATGCTGCAGCTCTTGCCATCTCGGGCGACGCAACCACTGCCGGCGTTCTTTCCTTCCTTGAGGGCTTCACCAAGGAGACCAATTACCTTGTCTGGTCCGAAGTTTTGTCGAGTCTTGGAAACATCAGATCTGTCTTTGCAGACGATGAGCAGGTTTCTGAGGGTCTTCGCCAATACACCCTGCGTCTGGTCAGCGAGGCTACCGACAAGATTGGTTGGGACTTTGCTCCTCACGACGATTATCTTACTGGTCAGCTGCGTGCTCTCCTGCTTGCTTCTGCTGGTATGGCAGGACACGAGGGCGTTGTTGCCGAGGCCAAGAAGCGTTTCGCTGCTTTCACCGAGGGCGGCGACAAGAAGGCTATTCACCCCAGTCTGCGCACCGCTACTTTCAAGATTGCCGTCAAGGAAGGTGGCAAGCCCGCCTACGATGCTGTCATGAAAGAGTATCTCAACACAACCTCTGTTGACGGCAAGGAGATTGCCCTTCAAGCCCTTGGCAGAGTCCAATCCACTGAGTTGGCCAAGGAATACCTCAAGTGGTCTTTCGGCGGCGATGTCGCCACTCAAGATCTGCACACCCCTTCCAGAGCATTGGCACTCAATTCAAAGACCAAGCTCGAAGTTTGGCACTTCATCAAGGAGAACTGGAGCATGTTGAGAGAGCGTCTGGGCAACAACATGGTCGTCCTCGAAAGATATCTTCGCATGAGTCTGAACAGATTCTCAAGCTTCGAAGTAGAGAAGGATATTGCCGACTTCTTCAAGGACAAGGACAATGCTGGCTACGACCGTGGTCTTGCTGTTGTCAGTGACACAATCAAGGGCAGAGCCAGATATGCACAGCACGATCTCGAGATCATCAGAGAGTGGTTGTCGGCTCACGGCTACATGAAGTAGAGTGATGCAATATACAACACGAAAACGAGACTACACGACATAAACGACATGTGTGGCTAGATAGACGCACGTATGCAAGTCAAACCAATTTGCCGTCCGATGAGTAAGATGATATCTAGTGAAGCAAGACCCAAAGATCCCAATGCTGCCAATAGGCTTATTCTGATTTCAGACTACTAGAGTACATACTACAAGAGATAACAATTTTAGGATTAAATACAAGATGGAGGATAGCGAGAAACAAAAAAAGGACAAAAAGCACATGCCCTGGATGCCAAAATGCTGGTTTGTACAAACAATGCTCTAACACACCAGTGCGAATTTCTTCTTCTTTTTCACCTCAAAGCCAGGAGGTGTGTAAGTAGAGCAATGTCCATCACAGATGGACCTATTGTAGGATGGAGAAGGAGAGCTTGTGGAAAAACAAGCTTGGGTGTTTCCCTGATGGGGTGTTTTGCGAGAACTCTTAGACTCTTTCCGAGTCGGCAGCATGGCCACTGGGGCCTGTAGAAGTGTCTAGCGGGAAATTGTTAGCACTGTTTGAGAGAGCTGGAGTAAACGCAGAACCTACAATCGCAGGTGACGAAGCATCGGTCGACCTCAGACAAACCCTCGCATGTGTACTGGATAGTCTCTGCGATATCGTGTGTGCTGTGCAGCTTGGCCTGATCGTTGAGGAGAATGTCGATTTCGACCCAGATACCGTCGCCGGCATGGTAACTGGTGATGCTCTTGAAGCCGTCGACAACGGGCGAGAAGCGGTAGCAGAGATATAACAGCTTCTTCTGCAGCTGCTCGTCTGCCGCCTGGCCGGAGAGTCTGGTGACGTTCTCGAAACAGGTGCCTGCCCAGTCGTAGATGATGAAGAGGGAGAGAATACCAGCGCCTGCGGGGTCCAGCCACCACAGATCTGCCTTGTAGCCGATGAAAGGGAATAGAAGGGAAAGCGTGTTGAAGACGACATCGGTCTTGCAGTCTTGAGCCAGAGCTTGCACCTGGGTGGTCTTGATGCGAACACAGCCGAGACCAATTATACCCTTGACGATGACAGTGCCGAGCATGGCGCCGATAGCGATAGCTGGCAGCTCTTTCGCCTTGTGGGGTGCATCGGGCATCAGCTTTTCGACCGACTCTTGCAGAATTTGGAGGAAGGAGATGACCATGATGATGGAGAAGACGAGGATTCCGAGGGGTTCGAGGCGACGACGTCCGACGGGGAAACGCTTTCGAAGCGATTTGAGACGCCATTGTACGAGTTTGTTGGTGCTCCAGACGATCAGAGTACATAGTAAATCCAGAGCAGAGTCGACCAGCGAGGCAATCAGAGAGAGGGAAGACGAGTAGAATGCGGCGGCAAGCTTGGCAATCAGAAGCAGGATGTTGGCAATAACGTTGATGTTGATGGCCCATTTCGCCTTCTTCTCTGCCTTTTGTCTGCTTTCCTTGACATCGTCAGGGAGGAACTCCCAGATGGCGCCGTCAGCGTCTTGCAAACCTCCGTGACGTTCTTGTTGCCCATCACCATCTGCGTCTGGGTTCATGCTGTCTAGCACATCGTCGGCCAATGCCTTGACCAGCGCATCGACTTCGGCCCAATCGTCGAGACGGTTGTTTTGATCTTCGTAGAACTTTCTGACCTTCTTGTTCTTGATTTCCTTGAGCTCGTCGTCGGATTTTCTGAAATGCTCGATATCTACACTCTCGACACCAGCCAGGATCTTCTTCTTGAGCTCTTCTCTTCTGCTGTCGTGCAGGGCGGTACGGGCGGCATCCCTGAATCGAAACAAGTTCGGTTTGTTCCTGCCATTCAAGCCGCTTTCGACGTCTGCCTGGTCCGGACGACCATTGCTGTCGCTCTTGTTTCTCTTGACGCCAAACGCAGCGACGTTCCTGGTGCCAACCATACTTTGCTACAGACACGCGATATTTTGGCTGTGCAAAACAAAGAGCAGATGTCGGGTTGTTTAGGTATGTGTCGATCTCGAGAATGACGTGGGGCCAAGGCGGTTTTGAGATGGAATCTGGGGCCGTGATGTCTGGGGGTGCCGTGTGGTACGATCTTGTTCGCCTTCGTCTTGTCAGGGTCGGAGAAGCTTGTAAGATCAATGGAGGATGTCACTGTGTATATAAACAGAGGTGCCTGCAGTTTGTTTGAGCCGGTCAAGGAGCGTGCGAGCTCCACCTACAAGCCAAAACAGGTTCCATCGTGTCCAGGTTTGGCGACATGACGTCTCCTGCCATCTGAGTCGGCGCCGGGCCGACCACCGCTGCCCTGCTGGGTCATGACGACGACGATGATGCTCCGCGCATTTGGACAAACGCCCGTAGATATAGCCTCCGAGGAGTCTATCCAAGCACGTGTAGTATTGTTGCAAGTTGCAAGAAGTTCAGAGAAACAACACCATGACCAGCGTGTACTCATCAAACAGTGCCGTCAGCTTTGACGAGCTGCTTCGTCACCTCAAATCCCTGCCCGTGCCGCTGCTGCCGCCAGCAAAAGCTCTCGATCCCGCTTTGACCGACAAGATATCATCCTTGTATCTGCACCCAGCGCTCGAGGCTCTGTTGCATCTTCTCAACCATGACCTGCCCTCCGCCCACTTTCTCGTGCGACACATGCAGTCCGATCCTGCCTTTGAGGCCATGTATCTACATGGTATTCTCCACCGAATAGAAGGAGATTTCAACAACACCAGAGCTTGGTACTACGATGTCTCCAGTTCCGAGCCCTTCGAGTTGGTTTGGGGCAAGGCCACAGACGAGGAACAGGCCGAGGTCGAGAAGAAAAAGAGTCAAGGTGAAACCAAGATGCCGCCTCAGAAATCCGCCAGAGACTTTGTAGACAGCCTAGAAAAGCTGTCCAAAGGCCAGGGAGACAAGAAAGCTCTTGCAAAAGAGAGTCGGAGAGAGTTTGATACTGTCCTTGACTGGTGCATCGAGAAATTTGGAACTGAGAAGCACACCGACGCCTCGAAAGCTTGGGTGCAACCAAGTCAGGATATCAGCCAGAAGGGCCAAGACATGGTCACCGGCAACGACGGTTTTAGAAAGTTCTAAACATGCTTAGCTAGTCCACTCAGATTTGTTGGGAGAGGGATGCTGTAATGCTACAAACATGTCCCACTGCGATGCACAGTCCTTTGACTTTGAGGAGCTATGTGACTGGTGCTCCTATGGAGCGAGCCCTGGCAAGCGCAGAAACGAACAGGTCTCAGTGACTCGGAAGATAGCCCAACTATGAAGGATTTTGACATGAACTAGGCAAGAGAGGCATGTTTCGCATTTCGTCTTCATTCGGCGTCTAGAAAAAGAAAAGCTCATAATCTCTTCTTCCCTCTTGGAAAGCGGCAATCTTCCCACATTCGTAGTGCCAGAGACCCCTTCCCCCCGATGTATAAACACCAAAAAGACAAGAAAGCAGGAAGAAGACAAAAAGCATGTTCCCTCCAGCCCGGTACATTCGAAACGTAAACATGACAAGAAGGAGATTAGATGGCGATCAAGAAAAACGCAGGGGTGGAAAGAATGAGCGTCCGCATGGAGAAGAAGAGTTGTAAAAGGCTTCGCTCCAAATGGTACGCATGGTGTATGGCGGGATCGTTTACGCCTTTATAACGCCGAAAGGGGAGAGGTCACACGACATCGCCCCAAGGGAGCGTGTGCAGCATTTCCAGGGTATTTTCTTCATTGTTTCATATCATGTGCTCTCTGGAGTTGTTCATGGGTCGGGTATCGAGGTATGTTGTGCATTTAGCAGCACTGTCCAGATTTTGCATTACCGTCGGCAGGCTTGGTCAAGGGAACACTGACGGGAGCACCGCTGCCGGGACCGCTCTCCTTGCCCTCGCCTTGATCGAGAGCCTTGCTGGAAACGATGCGGTAGATTTCTGGAGCACGTGTGAGATGAGATCATTGTACTGAAACGTAAAATGCTTACCTGTGAGGATGTTCTGGAAGGCAAGCTCAACGTTGCTGGCATCCAGAGCAGAGGTTTCAATGAACGAGAGGTTGTTCTCGCCTAGGAAAAAAGAAGAGACGGTCAGTGTTGTGCTGAGAAATTGGAGGAGCACAATAAAGACTTACTGGCAAACTGCTTGGCCTCCTCGGTGGGCACGGCGCGCAAGTGTCTCAAATCGGACTTGTTTCCAACCAGCATAATGACAATGTTACTGTCGGCGTGGTCTCTCAACTCCTTGAGCCATCTGGTGACGTTCTCGTATGTCTGGTGCTTGCTGATGTCGTAGACGAGCAGGGCACCAACGGCACCACGGTAGTAGGCAGAGGTGATGGCGCGGTAGCGCTCCTGGCCGGCGGTATCCCAGATCTGAGCCTTGATGGTCTTGTTGTCGACTTGGATGCTGCGCGTAGCGAACTCGACACCGATGGTCGACTTCGAATCAAGGTTGAACTCGTTGCGGGTGAAACGGCTCAAGAGGTTGGATTTACCGACACCAGAATCTCCAATCAGGACGACCTTGAAGAGGAACTGGATGCAGTGTTAATGCTGCGGTCGCGACAGACGCGGCGGAAGGAGCTTACATCGTACTCGTCGTTGGCCATGGTGGGAATGTGTCGTGAAGTCGGGGGTGGATTAAGGAGGGGCGGATCTCAGCAGGCGTGGCAGCGGAGACGGCGAGGGCGAATTCGAGAGTGGTCGTTGGCAATGGAGCGCGCGGCTGGGTGTTGGCGAACAGAAACAACAGACGGTCAAGCACAAGAGGAGAGTTGATGTGGCAGAAAGAACGAGATCAGCTGTTGTTTGAAACTCCAGGCAGCCCAAGCCCCGTCCAGCGAGACACGCCAACGCCAAACGCCCACTGCTCCTTCCCTTCTTCTTCTTCCCCACCTCCAGCCAATCCGCGCCGCCCACCACAGAGCCTTGGCGGCATATCACACGTGCCCATTATTTATTACGGAAAGCACGATTCAAAACATCAACTTCGCTCGTAATCGTTGTCACTTGCCTAATTGTGCCGCACCTCCACAGAGTCTCACTTTCCAACGCGTTGTCATGACCTTCCCACTCACTCATCATCATGGCCCCACCTAAGTCTCGACCAGTCTTCGACGAAGACGACGACAGTGACTCAGTCAAGACCGATAGCACTGTCGAAAGCGACTTCCAAACAGAGTACAGCGTTGAGAAAGTCAGTCCTCCGCTGGTCTTTTTTGTCTCTTCCTCTCCATATTGACTTGCACCAGATCCTCGCAGAGCGACAGACAGCCCAAGGCAAACCACTGTACTTGGTTAAATGGGAAGGCTACGAACTTCACAGATCTACCTGGGAGCCACCGGAGCACTTCGTCGACGACAGTGTTTGTTTCGTCAACTGGGAACTCCACAAACGAGCCGTCGACGAGGGTCGTGCTAAACTTTTCAAAGTTGCCAAATTCGATGCCGCGGTAAGGCTGGATGCAGAGCAACGCGAGCGTCGACACGCCAAACGTGCAGAGAAGCGACGCCATAGAGAAGCCCGCGAGCCTACACCTCGTCGCCGTCTCATCCCGAGAAAGGATTTGGCTAAAAAGGGAACTGCAAGAAAGGCATCGGCCCGCGATGGTACCAGTTCCCCGTCTTCTGTCACCGAGAGGTCGCCCAGAAAACAAAACACTCCGCTCTTCGAGCCTTCAACTCCTAGTGGATCTGCCAGCCGGAAGCGTAGAAGATCTTTGCCCGACTCGCGCTCGCCTTCTCCGGCGCTGTCAGTCAACGATGTCTCAAACTCACAGTATTCCATGTTCAACGAGAGAACAACTACTCCGGGGGAAAGCCCACACAAGTCTCCGTCACATTCAACAACTGTGTCGAAACGAGCTCGTGTGAACGATTCACCCAACCCAAAAGAAAACACCAAGCAACGATCAGGTACGTCAAATAAAGGTATAGATATCGTGCGCCAGCGCCTGCCCAGCCTATGCTCCAACAGTTTGGTGCTGAGGCGGCTCACTATAAGTGCAAGTATCGCACAAGGTCGAATTTAACTGAAGACCTGTGAACATCAAGTTGTTTCCAACAAATGACTGCCTGATATTGTGCCAAACTCTGCCCTCAGATGGGCAGTCACAGATCCACAAGAGCTCTTATAAACTGTCGAAAGCTTTGCATCCTGTACTGACTACGGTTTTACTCTAGGCACAGCAGCAACTCTAGCCACATCTAAGCCAAAATCATCGACTACCTCGAACGTCCAAAAGAAGCCCCAGCCTAGTGGAGCTGCTAGCCAAGTTGCAGCATCCAAAGCCAAACCTCCCGAGCAAACTCGTAACGAAATCATTAGTGGCTCCGCAAAGCCTCAACAATCCAAACTGGTCAAGTCATCTACGGTTCCAAATCTATCAACAGATCCCAGCAATATCACTCAACGTCGTGCCTCAGACGCAACCCCTGGCGCTGTACTGACCGAGTCGAGAGACAACTCAAAAAACAAGGAGGCGCCATCGACGGCCACTAGCAAGAGCCATGTGGCAGTCGCTAAGGATCGACAAGATCCGGGACATTCTACTGCTACCAACAATGTACCGAGACCTGTCGCTGGACCGTCTCGAAAAGCAGCAGCCCCGATAAAGTTGTTTGTTGAACCCAAAGCTAAGCCCAGACAGCGTCAACGAGTCAACGAATACACTCCTAAAGACTCGACGGATCCACAGTTCGTCAATCTCTCCACAAAGAGACGAATGCATCAATACAGTCACAATGAACCTCCGCCCGATCCGGATGCTCTGAAATTTGTTGATCCGAATACCGGAAGGATCCTTGGTTCTACAAATGGTAATACTCCATCCACATCTAACACTTTGCGACTAGACACCAGCGTGGCCAGAACCTCAGACTTGACAAGCCCAGCGGCTGCGAGATCAGCGCCTGCTTCGGAAAGACGCTCTGTATCGACCTCTGAAACGCAGCGTGAGCCTCTTCGTGGAATCTCAGCACCCCAATCGGCGCAAGAAACCGAGCCGAGATTCGCATATCCGTCAGCCCGCCCAACCGTATCTCGCTTCTCCAAGAAACACATAACATGTCGATTCTGGTATAGAGGCACGTGTAGAAGTTCTGAAGAAGAGTGCGC
Organism: Aureobasidium sp. EXF-10728; assembly: GCA_023848605.1. Lineage (NCBI taxonomy): Eukaryota > Fungi > Ascomycota > Dothideomycetes > Dothideales > Saccotheciaceae > Aureobasidium > Aureobasidium sp. EXF-10728. The sequence goes on from SWBG01000095.1 coordinate 20,680, forward strand.
TTATGCACATACCTGGACTGGTCAGATGTTCCCTAAGAAGCCCGCTACCTGCACGTATTGGGCAAACAACCGACAATGCAAATTCTCTGACGAGGAATGTGAGTATGTTCACGGTTACGACTTTCAGCGGAACGTCGATGTGGCCAGACGAGAGGGTCCTGAGGATGTTAATGGCTTCTTGGCGAGACATCGCTCTGATAGCCCCGATCGTTATGGGATACGCCAGGACGAGGCAGAAGTTCGTCGAGACAGAACAAGCCTGGCACATCGCAGACTCCGCCCTGATGAACGAACTCCGATCCAATCACCATCTTTGGCGTCCACTGCATCATTTGAGCTCAGAAATGGCGCAGCAAAAGATCTTCACATGGAAGATGCTGAACTGCCGATCCTGACTGAAGAGTCGCTCCCCACTGCTGCAACGCAAAAAGCGATTGACGAGAAGGATACTGCAGATCCTGTCAACATTTGTCTCAGCATCAGACCTGCTTCCTCACCTACGTATACCATGGCTTTGAAGCTGATATTCGACAATAAAGCGGGCCGGGTAAAGTTTCTCAATACTCTTGCTGAAGGCTCTTCTCTTGAAGGCTCCGAGATATGTCGCTCGCGTGATTTTGAGGCCTATTGGTACTCGAAGGACAAGGTCTGGGCATCTGGTGGTGTCGTGTTTGCGCCGGCAGATACTGTGGCTGCCTATCTTGAGGACTTTTTGGTGTTACACTCCTCCTGCGTTGTCATCAGAACCAACGACTTTATGTTTGTCGTGTATGCTACTCGGAACCCAGACTGGAAGTTCATGCCTCACCGAGGTCCTGAAAAACCTGGCTTACGTTGGTACCTCCAAGCAGCGGCACCTGGCACGTCAGATCCAATCATTACCAAGCCGACCAAAAGCTCGTTCATCTCGATGTGTGCCGAACATCTAGACCTCAACCCCGAGATATTGTTTGCCGGAAACAAAGGCAAGCACATCGAAAAGACGGTGTATCTTTTCTTCCCTAGAGAAACACCAGAAACCAAGCTTGTCGAGGTTTTCCTAAACGAAGTTGGCGCAAGGTTCGTTCACTCCGACGATTGTGACCTGTGGAGCCAGTTCTGTAGTAGGGGATCGGCCGGCAATAGGGTCGTCCTGTTTCATCCTTCGATGAATGAGTTCTGGAAAGTGCCAGAATTTTCAAATGTCTTGCTGACGGGAGTCAACATGTTCCAAATCGGTGTTTCGAAGTCTGTCAAAACTCGTCTCGACTCGCCAACAAAGTACAATTGCACCCGCCTGTTCCCAAGCGGTACACTCACACTCATCACCGATGATATCTTCAAGTATCACCCGGCTCAAGCGCTTCAAGTGTTGGGCATCTATGAGGGTTACAAGAAAAAGCCCGAAGGGGGACGAAACGACCGCATCTACTGTCGACCCGGCGTCTTGGCGTGGCTCGCAGAGCTGATTGACGAAGACCGAGAGAAGGGCATCCTTGCCGAGGACTCCCCTAGGATCAGATGTTGGCAGCTAGTCTGCGAACTGCTAGGCACATCTGTGGCCGATCACAGCCGCAATCCATTCCGCTCCGACATGAAGCCTCCTTCCATGCTTTATTCGCCTCCCAAGAGCGAGATGCCTAGTTACGGTCCCATGTGGGACAGCAGCGAAGAGGAAGCCACGGATTTCTTGGTCGGTTGGTTTGCAGGCCACGGTATCGAAGAGTGCGAGAATTACCGCCGGTTTAATGTTCTCTATGAACAGCACGGCATGCTTTCTGCTCAAACGCCTGGCCTGATGCAACCAGACAACCCCAAGGATCCAAAAGAGTGGATGAAGAAGTTCACGCACATCAGAGTTACCACGCCAGCTAGGTACATTGTGCAAGTCGAGAATTGGGAGAAGTCAAAGACAAAATCTCGATGATGAAAATGAGGAATCAAAGGCGGAAGAAAGACATCATTGATTGAGGAGGAGAATGGTAGGATCATAGGGCTTGCTGCACACAAGCCAGCCATATCGATTGTTCACGGGATATGATGGATAAAGTTCGCTTAGGTAGAATCATCCTAGGCTGAAAGACGAGGCAACTCTGTATACATCTCTGTCTTCGTCCGAAAAGTGTGACCAGGTGATTTGTGACTGTGTGAAACATGCTTCTTGCGAGACTCGATGCGGCGAGTGGTATATCCTCGACGCTCGACGGGGCGTGCTTTTTCTTCCACTCGCGCCCATCTCGTGTGCCTGGACTTCGTTCACAAGTATATCCATAGATGTGCGATGATCTCGACGCCCAGAGCAGTACCCTGGTGTTACTGGCCACCTTGATCTGGCAGAGGTTCAACCTGGCTCTGTGTCGTCATTCTAGAGGTGTCGGATATGGTGGACTTGAGCGCGTGAAGAAAGAACGAGACCCAATCCGTGGTGTACCCTTGTTGTTACCAGGCAGTGCTTGTATTTCCTCATTCGCAGCCGCTGTCCTTCTCAAGACCGCTGGCGATGTCCCCAAGAAGCCATAGGAATGAATCATCGGCTATGGCGAGATGGCAAGAGAAGCCTCAAGCCCTCTTGTGACCATCGTAGACTTCAACACCAAAAGCCTTCTTGACAGCCCACGAATGAGCAAAAGGACTATGGAAAACAATCAGCATCAAAAAATCCCAGCTGTGCAAATCAGAAAGGAAAAAAAGAGAAAAACTCACATCAAAGGCCCACCCCTCCAAAACGGCAACACATTATCCATGCCCTTCCTGCGAGAAGCAATCCTCTCCATAATCTCGCCCTTTTGAAACATCCTCACCTCTTCTCCCTTAACCTTTCCATCCTTTTCAGCGGCAAGCATCCATAACCCCACCGCATCAGCCTGCGCGACAACACCGTCGTCTTTTGCCAGCGTCACCAACTCCCCACACCCATATCTTTTGCTCTCGTCCAAGTCTTTGCATGCAGAGGGCCCGCCGAGCAATTTGCGACTTGTGCGTACGGTGGGGATGTAGATGGCCAGAGACCAGAAACCGGTGTTGCGGAACACGAGGTGTCGAACTGTGGCTAGGAAGACGGCGACGGGGAAGTTGAGGCCGAGAGAGAGGTCGCCGCGGAGGGAGTCCATGAAGGTTATTGTCGAGGTGTTTGGGCGGGGGAAGAAGGAGAGGAGGCGGTGGAAGGCGCCTTGTGCTGACATTGTTAATTATGGCGACGAGGTTCAGTTTGGGAAAGTGTGTTCTTTTCTTTCTTGCAATTGGATTGGAAGGTGCAAATGACTTGTTGTTTATGGTTCGAAAGATGGATGAAGCTCCGACTGTTTATTTGACATCATACAGAAAAAAGTCATGACGACATGCTGCATTTCTTCTTTTGGGTTGTTCTACAGATATTCCAAACCATCCGCCCGCAGATGCTCTGTACAAGGGTGATATTACAATTCTATTCCTCCTGCGACTCTCTATACCCACTCCTTGGGCTCTTTGAGGACGCTCAGCATGCGCTCTTCTCTCGAGCCCTTCTCGGGAGCGTGCATGTACTGCCAGCGAGCGGTCAAGGGCAAGCTCATCAAGATACTCTCGACTCTAGAGCCGGGTGTGTTCAAGCCGAAGCTGGTGCCGCGGTCGTGCACCAGGTTGAATTCGACGTAGCGACCTCTACGCAGCTGTTGCCAGGCCTTTTCCTTTTCGGTGAAGGGCATGTCCTTTCTCTTCTCGATGATGGGGACGTAGGAAGGCAGGAAGGCATTGAGACATGACTGGGAGAAGGAAAAGAGAGCCTCTTGGTCCTTCTCGGTCTCGTCGAGGTCATCGAAGAAGATGCCTCCAACACCGCGCGTCTCGCCGCGGTGCGAAACATAAAAGTACTTGTCGCACCACTCCTTGAAACGTTGATAGTAATTCTTGTCATGAGCGTCACAAGCATCTTTGATTGTGCGGTGGAAATGAATGACATCTTCGTCGAACAAGTACGAAGGGGTAAGATCAGTGCCGCCGCCGAACCACCAGGCATTGGGGGTGCCGTCGGCATTTGCAGTCTCAAAGTAGCGATAGTTCAAGTGCACGGTCGGAGCCATGGGGTTGCTGGGGTGCAGGACCATGCTCAGACCGGCGGCAAAGAATTCCAAACTCTCGACGTCCGGGTCCAAGGCCTTGTGGTTGACCCTCATCTTGCTGATGGCGGCGCGCGGCAGGGTGCCGTAGACGATGCTGGTATTGACGCCGCCCTTTTCGAAGACTTGGCCGTCTTGTAGGACACAGGTGATGCCGCCGCCGCCGTTGGGGCGGTCCCACTTGTCGACCTTGAAGCGGGTGCCGTCGACCTTCTCAAGCTCGCGGACGATCTCCTCCTGCTTTGCTTTTATGAATTGTTCCATTCTCAGACGCATGGGGGACGTCTGGGTGACGCCGGATTCGCGCTTACTGAGACTGTCGCGCTCTGCAATCGATGGCGGCTCGGTGTGCTCTACATCTCCGGTTGCCTGTGTGGTCGTGTGTCAGTGTCTGAGCAGGCCGAGTACGTCATGACGGAGTCGAGTGTACCATGGAGTAGATCAGGGCCCCGACGAAGACGACACCGACGGCGAGGCGCGTCTTGGGGGCGACGACTCTCGAGGGCTGGGGCGAGCCTGGAGGAAGCGGCGGCTTGGTGCCATGGTCGCCAATGGAGCGGACTTGTTGCTTGGTGAATCGAGCGGCACGGGCTTGCCAGTACGGTGCCCTGCTTGCTTGTGCGGTACGGCGGAATGCCGTCGAGGCGAATGTGCTCATGCTGAAGGTGTCGAGGAATTGGTGTAGTGTGGACGAGGAGCAAAGGAAGTACCTAGCATTCGAAACTCGATAGTGTCATGGATCATGGAGCTTAATGACCATTCTCGCTCGTGCGCTCGGACCATGACCTGTCACTCCACAAGAAGGTGACTCCTTCCTCATTCCGACAAGACCATGCTGTATACGTGCGTCTTGCGTGCGAGAATATCCGGAGCATATCGCTTTTCGAGAAAGGACCGACCATTGGTCGAGACACCACTGATCTAGTTTCCTACTCTGCCCGTTCTTCCTTGGGATACACTACTCCCACCTAATTCTGCTAACGAGCACCGGGACACGATCACCATCAATCATGCATTCCGTTTGCAGTCGCCGCACCAATAATACCGAGAACTCATACACTCATCACGACATGTATATAGGTGTATATATATCACACCATCAAGAGTAATTGGAGGACATTCCACAGCCAGGGTTACACCAAAATCAGTCGTTCTTGCCAAAGAAGAAGAAGTTCGTGCAAGAGACAAGGTGATATCCAGCACCCCAACTAGGCAGTCACTTGAGCCACAGTTGATGATCCTGACCTTCGTAATACGTACTTGAATGGTTGTTTCTTGCCCACCCGAGTCAATGATACAAAGGCAAGGAAGACCATTTAGCAGCCAGAACGAGCCGTAATAGGCAAAGACAGGAATCTTGGTCCTCGGCGACTCTGTCACTGTCGTAACTATCATGTCTCTTGACATCTTCAATCAAAGACATTGCATTGCGACTGCTGACCATACGTAAAGTAAGAATGATCAAACCCTTGGGAGAGTTGACATCCAACTCTCTACACGGCTCGATTCTTTGCTTTGAGCAAATTTTCTTTGCGGTTCCTCCAGTCTGTAGTCACCGGCAGGGATATTGCCATGACCGTCGTCTGCATCAAAGCCTAAACTTTGCATCCAAAAGTCTCGCGATACGAGTTCAGCTTCGAGTCTGCGGATTATAGTACAAAAGAGTTTGTCCTTTCTGCCCGTGGCAAGAAGGATCTGGTCCTCCTCCGACTGAGATAGATAGAACTTGGGCAGAGATTCCAGAAGCTTTAAACCGCGAATCTCTTCCTCGGGAAGCACCGGACGTCCCATCCAGAGATCTGGCAATGGATCTTCGGGTGTGCCGAACCAAGATGGTCGCTCGTGTTGAGAGCGAGCCTTTTCTCTTTCCAGCTTCTCTCGGCCTTTCTCTTCGCGAATACGCTTCGCCAAGGGATGCTCTGGTCGCAGTGGATAGTGGAGGTCAAGATTGCTGAAGCGTCTCTTCCGGCTGGCACCAATCATGGTGCCATCAGAGCTTTCGGTCAGGCTGGTCATAGTGTTGTTGACGCGACGATTGCGAAGCCAGTCATTTCGCATCTTGGGACCGATGTTGGCCTCAATCATGCGACATTTTTCGCAATCGAGGAAGCGGCACCCAAGTCCATACCGCAACAACTCCTCATCAGATTCATCAGGATCTGGCCCATCGCAGTGTCCTAGTCGATCGAAGCGGCGCATGCGTTTCTCATGATCTGCTCTCTCAGCTTGTTTCAACTTGTCCATACACTTTTCGGCTCGGCAAAAATCGCAGGTCTTGATGCCACCACAATCGTCGTCTTCCACACAATATTTTGCTTCGTCGTCGGAGTTGCTGTCCTCCTCGTATTGGCAGCTCGAATCACGCGAGCTATCTTCGGCCACAAGTCGTGCATGACAGACAGAGCAGTTGGAGAACTCGTCACAGCGTCCGCTCTTACAGTGTCCATGATCATATCGAGAAAGGTTATCTTCCATATCCTGGGTAGCCTTACGGCAACTCAAGCAGGTGAAGATCTCGCTACATTGAGTGGATTTCTTGTTCTCACAGTCAGTTTGTCGACCATGGGAAAGGCCTTCCAGAGATTTAGAGATGGTTACATCGTTGCACAAGCAACACGTTGATGCGAGACACTTTCCCGCCACAAGTTCTCTTTTTATGTTGATCCATTCGCAAGCATCCGGTTTTTTATCCTGTAGCTTTCGTAGAAGTCTCGTGAGGCACTCGTTGTGTACGAGGTTTCTGAGACCAGCCATGAAACTCCTGAGCTTGGTGCCATCTCCGGACATCTCTGGATCGAGAGGCCCACTATTCTCATCAGGTAGTGAGCCTAGTGGGACCATTGCACGTTGGATGCACTTCTCGCACTTCAAGCATGTGAAAACATCGCCGCAAGACCCGTCGACGCAATCTTGTCGTTTTCGTTGTTTGTATAAATCTTCAAGCTCTTGAATCTGGCGACGACAGTTGGAACAGTTGGTGAGGTCTTTGCAAGTTTTGTCGGTGCACTTTGAGCCTGAGCCGCAAAGGCGGTCGAGGGAATCGAGTAGTGTTCCAGTACCACATAAAGGACAGGTTGGCTCAGAACACTTTCCGGCTCGCAGCTTGTCGGCATTCATCATCAGGCGCCAGGGATCATGGCGGCGAGAATTGAGGTCCTTCTCTAACGATTTGGCGGCAATTTGCATATACTTGGCGTGGACGAACTTGCGCAGGGAGGCCGCGACTTCTCTTGGGTCAGAGCTTTGCAACGCCTCTAGGGTCCCTTGAAGTAGTGGCGGCTGATCCTCCTGCTCTTGCTGGGACTGCGGTTGCGCGCGTGGGGCGGCGTCATTGTCTTGGAGTCGACTAATCAAGACATCCTTGTTGCCACTGGAAGGAAGTCCTCGGGCTTTGAGCAGAGCCTGAAGTTCGGGCTTCTTCATCTTCTTCATCTTGGTATACTCGGTCATTGTGATTGCGTCAAGGTCCGGAGTGCGGCAAAGAACTGCAATGATTCAGTAAAATGCTGTAACAGGCTTCGAAATGCCCTTCGTGTGGAGCTTACCAGGAGAAGCTTGTAACGAGTTGAGATGCAGAACGTGTAACAAGATTTTGCAGGCTTTGCCAGTGTTGTGGATCACACAGGAAGCGAGAGGTTCGATGAGGCAGGTTTTGTTCCTCAGTAGTGTGCACACGACAAGTTGAAATTGCCCGGGTAACCAACCAATATCGGCGGCGGAACCAAAATCTTTCCCTAGGACAGCGCAGACGGAAGGTCGGCTCGGCAACCTTCGAGCTTGGCTTTTGCTGCGTAAAGCTCCGTTCACGTCTTGATAAGATGTAGATTCGTGTTAGCTCATGCGACAATATAGAATCGAACTATGCAAAGGTTGTGTTCTCGCAAAACGAGTAATGGTCGAATAAGATCGCAGTGAATCTCCGGGGTAGTAGCGTTCGATGTGCCAGACAACATGTCATTTCATGCTCGATATAGTGATAGCTCCATCGTAGTTCTGTTGCGACACTGGCTAGAGATGGTTCCTCGCCATTTGGAAGTGGTAGAAGTAGAAGTGTGAGCAGAAAGCTTCGAAGAGTTTTCACCATATGCTGGCTCGAAGTCGAGAAGCTCTTATGCGACGGTGTGATAGATAGAAGGCCGCTGTGTGCTCATGGGACGGCCGCCTCTAGGTTTTCCTGGTATCTGCATCGCATGTTTGATGTGAAACTAAATCACGTTCAAGCTTGTCCAAACCAGATCAAACCGATTTTGGTTTCGAATCAAATCGAGTAGGATCCGGATTGAATCAGATTGTACTCGGTGTGAACAGGTATCTGGATATGATACACGTACCTTGGTTTTATAAGAGATTTGGGTTCAATCAAGTCTTCGGGCGTCTCTGAGATGTGATGAGCATATCACGATAGAATCATGATGAAATCGCAATAAAAACGCAATAAAACCACAGTAAAATCATGCTTCATATACTCCAGGCATACTCTCAGCATGATCTCAGCATATGCTCAGCATATGTTCAGCATACTCTCAGCATGATAAGAACACGGTTGGAACATGGTTGGAGCATGGTTATATCATAGTGGCATGTCAAGGATGTTCCAATGGTGTTGTGATTGCCTATTAGAGAAATAGCTTCTCTCGTCGACTAGGACAAAAATATAGCTTCGATATTGCAAATACGTTTACAAGATGTTATAAAGAGGTTTTAAACATGGTTCAAACAGGGTTCAAACAGGCTGTGAGGTCGTCGAAGAGCAAGAGATAATGATGATGACGTCGCGCTATCTGATTGGACACAATCGGGACTATTAATGCAGCCCAGCTTTTGCACTCAACGTGTCATTCTATCATGTTTTCCAGAAGTATAAACAGATAACAAGAGTTTAAGAGCTGCTGGTAAGATGCAGTCAATTTTGCAGTTGCTGAATACCCCTCATGGTCCGGACAGCGTCTGTATATTTCCATAGATATCTTTGCCTGTAGTTACGCTGGATAGGAAAGCGCATTGCGGGTGATAACAGCTTCCCTATGATCGGATTTTAAACGCCGGTTGCCGATGCAGAACACAAAAAAAAATCACGGGGCGTGGAAGATAACAAAAGGCGTAAGGCGTGTATAGAAGGCGGACATTATAGATAAGAAATTGTATGAAGAAATTAATTCCTGGTCGAGCTTTCGGATACCGGCCTCAGTACCAAGTACCATTGACTCATTGTCCTTTGATTCACGACGCTCCTGTATCGGCGGCGAAGGCGTTGTCTGGACTATACAAATATCTCTACCACCCCACAGACTTCTCATTGAACATCCCTTTCTATCAACAAAAACATCATCCCAATCGAGGTGCAGACATACGCGAATCTTCTGCAGACCAAGGAGGACTATAACCGTAACTCATTACTTTCAATCGACCCTGACGCAACGCCCTCAAAAGACCACATCCACACATCACAGACATGGGCGCGCAAGACATGACACCTCCAGCCTCCGGCACTGCCACACCTACCGCTAAGTCATTGACCAAGGCTGGCATTGCACACAACCTCGAATCCAATGCAGAGAAGCCACAGCTCGATGCCTCAAAGTTGAAGATCTCTCTGACCAGTGCGCCGAGAGACCTTCCTGCCGCTGGCAGCGAGGAACTCAAGAGAATGCGCACCTGTACCGACCACATGATCACCGCACGCTGGACACTAGAAGATGGCTGGGAGGCTCCGGAGCTCAAGGCCTACGGCCCATTGAGTATCATGCCCACTGCTTCCGTTCTTCACTACGCCACCGAATGCTTCGAGGGCTGCAAAATTTACCGTGGTGAGGATGGCAAGTTGCGTTTGTTCCGTATTCGTCGCAACTGTGAGCGTCTGCGAAGAAGTGCTGCCCGTATCTCTCTTCCCGACTTCCCTGCCGAGCAATTGGAGACTCTCATCAAGAAGCTTTGCGCCACCGACGGACCTAAATGGCTACCCAACAAGGGCGGCTTCCTCTACTTGCGTCCTACTTTCATCGGTACAGATCCCGGTCTTGGTGTCCAGGTCCCCAAAGAGGCTCTTCTCTATGTCATCATTGCCGTTTTCCCCGACTGGTCAGATCCTCGAAACTTGCCTGCCGCCTCTGCTGTCAACCCCAACCTGAGCGAGGCTGTCACCAAAGCTCAAGGTCTCAAGCTTCTTGCCAGCAAGGAAGACTCCATTCGCGCGTGGCCCGGCGGCTTCGGCTACGCAAAGCTCGGTGCCAACTACGGTCCTTCGCTCGTTGGTCAAGGCGAGGCCCGCGCTCGTGGCTACGATCAGATTCTGTGGCTGTTCGGCACCAACGCCTCTGTCACCGAGGCTGGCGCCAGCAACTTTTTCGTCGTGTGGAAGACCAAGGAAGGTCAGCAGCAGCTGATCACCGCACCTCTCGAAGACAACCTGATCCTCGAAGGTGTCACTCGCGCCAGTGTGCTCCAAATTGCACAGGAGCGTTTGTCCGCCGAGAACGCCTCCAAGTACAACGCCGAAAGCCTCGAGGTCATCGAGCGCAAGTTCACCATGCAAGAAATCCTGGATGCCTACGAGGACGGCCGTCTGGTTGAGGCCTTCGCTGCCGGCACCGCCTTCTTCGTTGCCCCCGTCGGTCTCATCGGTTGGAAGCAGCACGAGCTCGAGATCCCCATGGTCGAAGGCAAGACCGGCGTCTATGCCAGACTCGTCCGCGGCTGGCTCTCAGACATCATGTACGGCAAGGAGCAGCACGAGTGGGGCGTCATTGTCGACGAGGCTTAGTCTGCCCAAGACGAAACCGACGAATTGTCACTTCTCGGATCTAAGATGCTCGAGTTTGCGTTGGGAATGCCCATCGTTATTGCCATCGAGATGCGCTTTGGCGTTTACCAGTCTTTGATGGCGTTGTTGCGCTCGAGTGATGTTGAGCCGGTGCAGGCTGGTCCCATGACTCTTCCTATAATACTTCTGTGCTCTTTTGTCGTCGGCAGTCTACTGACTCGTTATTCTCCTCGGGTTGTTTTTGCCATCCAGAGTTTTGTCATCATCCTTACGAGTCTCTGGAGATGATCAGATGCAGATCCACGTGCAGAGACCTTGGAGTTGAGGCGAGAGGAAGAGAATACATTTTTTGTGGATGGAACCATGCTTAATAACAGGAGGAAATTGCTTGTCTGTCTTTGCCAAAAGTATCTTTGATAAAGCTTCATTCACTATGGATGGGCAGTCACCCACATTCTTTCTCTATGCATAGTTTTCCATAGGCTGGGCCCAAGCACCCTCAATCATACTCTCATCGAGCATTTCATCCTCCAGGCGTCCTAATTCCATCTTCTCCAGCTCTTTGGCGAAAAAGTCTTGTTCCTCCAACACTAGCTTCTTGTCCACACCCATCTTGTCAGGATAGTTGCGCACGTTCCACCAGTGCGTAAGACTACGCAGCGATTGCTCAAGCGGCAGAGCTTCCTCCACAGTCCCGTCCACGTCTCCAGGGCCAGCGCCGCCCATGCCGCCACCACCACCAGAAAGCCAATCATCGCGGAGTTCGGAAGGTACGCTGAGCCAGACCGCGGTGATGATCTTCATATTGCTCTGACGCCATTTGCGACCGCAGTAGGGCACTTGAGTTTTGAAAAGCTTGAGCGTGTAGTATCTCATCATGTCCACAGGTACCCGTAGCGACTTCTTCAGCACGTTGGATGACTTATAGGACACCAAGAGCAGAGAGCGATGTGCTTTACGGCGAGTGATCTTTTGTAGTACGCGTAGGTAATTGATGTAGGTGAAAGTGTTTCGGTAAGAATAATTTTGGATGGGCGCCGGTGGAGGTGCTTGAGTCGGGTAGCCGAGTTCGTCGACCTCTGGCGGGTGAGTGGTGTAGTCCGGAGGTACAGAGCTCACTGAGACCTCTGAGATTGCTTCGGACTCTCTGCGAAACTTGATGGGTGGAGGCATTGCCTCGTCTTCGGACTCTACTGCTTCGTCAATTGTCACAAAGTCGGGCAGGATCGGGTTTCTGGAGTTTGCGCGACAGAAATTGAAGAAGCTTTTGCAAGTCAGTTGCTTGCATACATGAATCCTTACGGATAAACTCACTCAAGTTCTGGTCTGTCCAACATAAAGTGACAGGCGCGTCCGATATCTTGCCATTGCCATATTCGCAGAACCGCGATGATGTACCCCGAGTCGAGGAGCAACTGGTTTAGATACTCAAAACGAAGAATGTCTATAACAAAGTCAGATCCACACGTCAATGCTACGGAATGCTGCACTTACGAGATAACTTGAACCATTTTAGCAAGAGTAGCAAAATGGACGATACAGCTTTGCCGGTGATTTCTGTGGAACGTGAAGCATCAACTTGTTCCGCAGAAATTGATATGCCATCAGGAACATGGCCATTTTCGAAGCCCTGAGCTTGCGGATTGGCAGTAGTATCGGCATAGACTCTGGCCATGCCTTTGAGTAGTACAAAGACAACAGACTGCATTTGCGGCAAGACATCGCAATAGAATTGTGCGACTGCCCCCAGAATCTTGTCATTCTCCGATAGAGGTGCTTGGTTTTCTTTCTTCTCTGGTTGTTTCGCGTTTTCTTCGTGCTCATGTACACCAAAGCCGTTCTCCTGAGGCTCATAGAGATCGAGTTTCTCCACGTCAAGGTCGTCGGTTGAGTCTGACCAGCCTCTCTCGTACTTCATGTAGTCAATTCTTGTATCCCAGAGCTGTTTCATTGCTCTAGTGGCCCTCATACGTTTGGAGAACAAGTCGGCAGCTTCGAGAATGGAAGCTGGAACGTCACTTCCTCTCCATTTTCTGCCCGCGAGAGCATCTTGCAATTCGGTAGAACCTTTACCACCTAAATCATTGCTTGATTCGTCCAAAGGTGGGTATAGGAACGGAAACATTTGGTTGGTCTGATAGTTTTGCTTCTTGCCGCCTTTGCCTCCTGGCCCAGCTGGAGAAGGCGGAGGTGATGGGGCTGGAGTGGCGATGTGTACTGCTTGGTGTAGAATTGAAGCGCCGTGGACACCAGTCCCTGTAGATGCCGTGTTGTCATTGCTGTCGATCTTTGTTTGTCTATGACGAAGCGGAGGCAAGATGGTGTTATTCTCAGGCTCGAACGCAAACAATGGCGGTGGTGGCTGATAGGCGGGATATTTTGAAGTGATTTCTTGTCGGAATAGATGGTAATCCAGTGGGGAGGCAGTGATGAGTGGATGACCGCGCTCGTCCCTCTCGCCGATATTGTCCTGGAACGAAGACTTGACCTTGTCGGCTTCCTCGACACCACCAAAAGAGATGAGAATAGTCTTCCATAGAAGCAAGAAAATCTAAGAACAAGTTAGCGCGTGGATGCCAGAGCAGAACATGCTTGAGACGTACCTTGGTCTGAGGAACAGGGGCAAAGTCGTCCCACCTCATTTGGGCAATCATGTTTGTGCAAGTAATCAACAAATCGGGTTTTATTAAAGCTTGTTGGAGTGTAAGCTTCGAAGCGATATAGGCGAGGTGTGTGTAACTTACCAAGCTCTCTGTGTAATACATGAGCATCGGGTGTATCTTCAGAGATGCGGCTCAATTCGACAAATAGATAGATTAGAGTCAAAGCGCACCAGACATCGATGCTCTCGTCACCCTCGGCATACTTTGAGGAAGCGGATACATGGTCGTTCTGAGCCGAAGCAGTGAGGTCCCTTTCACAGACCGACTTCATAAGAGCATAGACGAGTGGTACAGCACCTTGTTGTGCGAGCATACAGAGAGTGTTGATCATGATTTGGATCTGAAATGTTGCACCAGCATAGTTGGAGAGGCCAGCCGTGACCTGTGGTTGGTTGGAGCCGAGGACAGCGAAGAAGGGATTGGGTGTCTCTCTACCAGCAGTCTCTTGCCATGTACCCAGAGAGATGTATGTCAAGACTTGGAGAGCCGTGTTCTGCTGGTGGGGAGAACCGAGTTGCAGGTCGTGTAGCAGATTGGCAACGAAATTCATGCCCAACTGCGGTGAGGCGGTCCAATCCGGCACGGGATCCTGAGCAGTGTGTGCCTTCCATGCATGATCGAAGGCAGCATTGACCTGATGTAGCTTAGACCTCTCTTTCTCACTGTATGTGAACCATTCTTCGAGCTCGACGGGAAAGGATTGCGAATCGCGGTATTCAAAGTCGTAGACGGTGGACAAGGGCACGGGTTGTTGAAGGTGGGCTTGAAGCACGGGGAAGCCAGCTCGGAGACTCTTGAGTTGGGCAAGTGTCAGGGAATCGGGAGGATCCTGGCTGGGGTCCGGGTCAGGCACGGCGGGTGTTTGCTGCTTGGGCGGCGGTGCCGACGAGTCGCGTTTCAACAGCGGCCGCCTAGACGTGTCATTGTCGGTGGGCAGATCTGCGGGTGGGACTATAGGAGCATTGTCGAGGTGCAGCCTCTCTGCCGTATCCTTTGCTGGCGTGACGATGCTGTCGCTCTCTTCCTCAGGAGCCTTGACCTGCGGGTTCTCAACCTCGTCCATGGTACGTGGGGATTAGCTTGTGCGCGGCGCTCTGTGTCGTGTCGGTCATGAAGTCGTAGAAGCCATGCTGTAATAGTAGGAGCTGGCGATCAGGCGTGTTTGTTGTCCTGATCTTGTCTTTCACATGCATCACCTCGAGCTCTGTGGCTGCAAATGTGGCTGTGCGCGCCTGAGGCTTTCACCCATCGCTCTTGCCCAGAATTGAAATAAGCCTTCTTTCCTCCTTCAACATCATATCAACTACAAAAATGCACGATGTTTTTCGAACTTGGCCATCTGGCCAAGAAGATTTGATGAGGTGTCGCTCTTCCGTGCATACTGCCCTACCTTACCAGTATCATGCATGTTCAAAGCTACACGCTTTACATGCTTTCGCACGGGACGGTTGAAACAAGCCCTCCTCCGCTTTCCCACAAAGGTCCTCACAGCTAACGCTACCGCTGTCTGACAACACGGCCATGCCGCCAATTTCCTTTGTCGTTTCGCCTCTACTGCAATATGCCGTTCAACCGATCCATGACATCCCTGACCTCGCCTTGACATGCAGACATCGCCTCGAGCCTCGACCCCATCATCTCGCCGAACCACCTTGCTCGTTTAATGAACTTGAAACAAAGACCCGCCGCCTGTGCAAACTCCTCTGCATTAGACCCATGTATCCAAAGCCGCGTAACTTGAGCCAACATGTCTCCGTATCCATGATTATAAAATATCCTGCCAGGTCTGTCGTTGAAGCCTTCTTTTCTTCTCATCACACTTCATTTCCATATCTTCAAGTCTCTCTTTGAACCGTTTCAATAAAAGACAGCAGGTTCTGTCACGTCATTCAAGATGCTTTTCTCCATTTCCACCCTTGCCGCTATATCGGCATTTGCTTCTGCTGCTCTCGGTGCTGCTTTGCCCGTATCAGCCAACCCAAACACTGTCGCCAAGCGCGCTCTTTCTGGCCAGGCTACCTTCTACGGTGGTAACACCTCGGGTGGACAGTGTTCGTTCACTCAGTACACTCTGCCATCTGGTGTCTACGGAACTGCTCTCTCCGACTCCAACTGGAGCAATGCAGCCAACTGCGGTGCTTGCGTGTCGGTGACCGGTCCCAATGGCAAGACCATCACTGCCATGATTACCGACCAGTGCCCTGGTTGTGGTACCAACCACCTTGATCTCTACGAGGATGCCTTCCCCAACCTGGCTCCCAAGTCTGCTGGTGTTATCAACGTCTCCTGGGACTATGTTGCCTGCCCCATAACCACTCCCCTTTCTATTCACATGAAGTCTGGTGTCTCCCAGTACTGGTTCTCTGCTCAAGTCGTCAACGCCAAGCGCCGCACTACCAAGCTCGAGGTCAGCATCGACTCTGGAAAGACCTGGAAGGCTGCTGCCAGAACCACCTACAACTTTTTCGAGATATCTTCTGGATCTGGTGCTACTTCGGCCTGGATCAGAGTGACCTCTGAAACTGGATCAACGGTCACTGTGAAGAACGTTTCCCAGACTGGTGATGTTAGAGCAACTGCTACTGCCAACTACGCCTAAGCAATGTATGGGTTACCCGTACTTTGAATTATAGTAGCAGCAAATCAAACAGTGACGATTAATTGAAAGCTTCTTTGAACGCAATTTGATGTTGATGTTTGTTTGACAATTTCAATTCCCTGCTATATCTCTGTCTTTTCGCTTCGACTGTTATACTGTAGCTGTGGAAATACACAAAGCTACACAGAGTAAAGCGTTGTTCACAGAGAGAAGGCTCTATTCATGGCCACACATCTAATCCAATAAACAAGAGTGCATCTATATAGCATACTATAGCATCATCCGTTGACCGGCAGAGGACCCTACTTGTTGAAGTCGACCACATGATTTCTATAATTCAGCACATATTCTTTAAACGGCCCCTTGGCTCTGCGCCCTACACCCTACACCTTGTACGACTTTAAGGGACAAACTTCGGAATTTGATCGCAACCACTCATGACCAAGTCCGACGAGTCGTGGTGTGCCAATTGTGGATTTGACACGGCGGGGTCGGAAAACTTGTCGGTAAACTGACTACCATCGTTCACCACCTTCCATATTCATGCACCAAGCCATTGCTATAAAACACGCAAGGCATTCAATGTCTAATGGATCAAAGACTTGAGCGCGCTTTCTGCTGATACCAACATTCTAATCATTTCTTACTTGATCATCATAACAATTGCCCGACATGCTCACCTTGACTCCAAAAACCATCAAAGGAAAATGCCTCAGCGAAGGCTACGCTTCTGGATCTTTGCTATACAGTCAAGTCCCACTCAGTTTCTGGGGCGGTGTCGACCCCGCCACCGGTATCATTATCGATCAACACCATCCTCTGGCCGGAAGCTCTCTGGCCGGCAAAATCCTTGCAATACCCAGTGGTCGAGGATCTTGCTCGGGCAGTGGTGTTCTATTGGAATTGCTACTCAATGGAAATGCTCCAGCTGGTTTCATTTTCGAACGCGAGGAGCTCATTCTGACATTGGGAACCATCATTGCCGCTGAATTTTTCGACAAGTCTGTGCCCATTGTGCAGATCGAGTCGGATGAGTTTGTGGGACTTGCGGGTCATGCGCTTGTGCAGATGTCCAATGGCACTTTGGAAGTCAATCCAGCAACTATATCGACCACGGCGGCAATTAACGAGAAAGCACCTCTGCCAGCCATCAACTTGACAGATCTCGACCTTGCTATGCTGAGAGGAGAACACGGTAAAGCCGTCCAAGTCGCCGCCAGAGTCGTGTCCAGAGTGACAAACATCCAAGGCGCGACAGAACTCATAGACATCACTCAAGCTCACATCGACGGGTGCATATACACAGGACCTGCAACGTTACTCTTCGCCCAACGCCTCTGTGACTGGGGTGCCAAAGTACGGATACCAGCAACTCTAAATTCCATCTCTATTGATCGCCAAAGATGGCGAGATCAAGGTATCGATGCAGCATTGGGGGATCCTTCAGGGTTGTTGGCAGATGCTTATATTACGTTGGGAGCCAAGCCGACATATACTTGTGCTCCGTACCTCTTGGACACGGCACCAAAAGAAGGAGAGCAGATCATGTGGGCAGAGTCGAATGCAGTGGTCTACGCCAATAGTGTTTTGGGTGCTAGATCTATCAAATGCCCGGACTTTCTGGATATCTGCGTGGCGTTGACTGGAAGGGCTCCTAATTCTGGTGCTCACATCACTTCGCATCGCAGGCCGCAGGTAGTCATTGATGTGGCGTCAGGTATTGATGGCGACGACTCTCTTTTTCCTGTACTCGGCTATCTGGTGGGTGAGATTGCTGCGAACCGTATCCCCCTCGTCACTGGTCTCGAACACATGGCCTTTCGCAGGGACGACCTCAAAGCTTTCGGTGCAGCCTTCGCGACAACCTCGAGTGCGCCAATGTTTCACATTGCAGGCATTACTCCCGAAGCAATCGGTCTATCTCTCGAGCAGTGGAAGTCCACCACACCCATCGTCAATACAACCAAGAACGACCTCGCAAATGTGTGGTCGAGACTAGACAAAGCAACAGAGACGAAGATTGACCTAATCTCTCTCGGTAACCCTCATTTCTCCTGCGAAGAACTCGCCATGCTCTGCCAACTTTGCGAGGGCAGGACTAAGTGTCCTGATGTCGCAGTCATTGTCACCTGCGGCCGTGACACTTATGCACAAGCTTGCAAAGATGGTGTAATGCCTAAGCTTGAAGAGTTCGGTGTACAGCCGGTGACGGACACTTGTTGGTGTATGATTGGAGAACCGCTTATCCATCCTTCGGTGCGCACAATCATGACGAACTCGGCCAAATTCGCACATTATGGAAGTGGATTGACGAAGAGAGACATGCGTTTTGCGAGTCTCGCGGGCTGTGTTGAAGCGGCTTGTACTGGTGACAGCATCAAGGCCTTCCCTTCATGGCTTTCTTGAGGACGCGTGGTGCCGAAAATCAGAGTCGGCTGCTCGAAACGCAGTTGTCTTCCTCTTACTCAGGCTTCCGAGATCTTGTTGTCTTACTGATGCCGGTGATCTGAAGGTGGTTATGCTGTCGTTCATTTGAACAGATGGGCTCCAGAACTCGAGTGCAGACCAAGACCCCAGGACGTCGAGCTTTTGACTCTCCAGCCTTCGCCAGCTTTACCAACCCAACCACCAACAGCTACCACTACAGCACTTGCATCTTCGTTGGGCACACGAATGTGAACGTCGTTGTCGTGCAGCTTGAGGATATCGACTGGGATGGCGGTGCCATGTAGACCAAGAAACTGGGAGAGAGCGGCGCGAAGGTGCAAGTGTGCGGTCAGGGCATCCAGTTGGTAGTTCGGAGCATTCGTGATGAGGGACAGCTGCAGGTATGACCATGGTGGATTGCGAATGGTAAATTGAGTGACGGTTGACGACGTCTTTTCGGTTCGTTTGCGTTTAGCTGAAAGCGAAGGCTCTGCATCGATCATTCCGACGTTCTGCGAGACGTCTGTCTTTCCGTCGCTGGACATGATGGTTGCATGTGTGTGTTGATCGGGCATTGGAAAACAGAAGACGGATTTGCATGTGAAAGATGCGACAGTTCGCGCCAAGACATTCAACCTCATAGCTGGTTTCCCGACGGCAAAGTCTGGTCTTCCCCTCGTTCCTTCCCAACCAGCACTGCTCCGCTTCTTCTCGTTTCATCATCACGAGACCATGTGTGTACGTAAAAGTACTGGGGAGACGAGGTTGTTTCAAGAGGGTGGTGCTCCTACTTCGGGGCCCAGTCGGTTGAGCCTTCCTTAGCGGGCAAGGTCTGAGAGGTCGGATCTGATAAGCGCACGCCTATCGCTGGGGTCACGGCAAAGAATGAGTCGACTGATAGACACCATGGTCAATTGTGGAGTGTTGCAGGGTTGTCTGTTCCTTCTTTCCTTCTTCTAAAACCTCTCCCTACTGCTCCTTCCTTTGTCTGCTTCTACACATCGCTGTCGACCATCTGGTCAAGATACATATACCATCCCACTCGAACTCCGCATCTTTTCCCCGCAATTGGCACGGGCGAATAAACAGAGCCACCAGTCTACGAATCAATCGAACTTGCCTTGTTTGTCAGTTGTCAAGTCCACAATGGCTTCTGTCCTTCGCAACACAAGCCGGCTGGCGGTTCCCTCGCTCCGTCGTATCGCCATTCGTCCCACAGTCCGAGCTACAAGTCGTGCTTTAGCTACCCAGACAGTATGCTCTATTTGCAATCATCAACTCTTGAAGCGTGCCCATCACTGACCCGTTATGTCTCAGGATCGCAAGCAGGCCACAGCCGCGGCAGCCACCGCATCAGTACCGGATGCCTTCGATCAACCCTTCTTCCCTGACGAGCCTCAGGGCCCTATAGTCCGAACCGCCATTCCTGGACCTAAGAGCAAGGCAGCTATCAAGCAATTGGACAAGGTCTTTGACACACGTAGTCTGAACATGATGGGCAATTACCAGGACAGTTTCGGCAATTACATCGCTGATCTCGACGGCAATGTCTTGCTTGACGTCTATGCTCAGATTGCTTCCATCCCCGTTGGTTACTCCAATCCTTCGCTATTGTTGGCTGCTACCTCCAAGGAGATGGCCTCGGCCATCATCAACAGACCTGCATTGGGAAACTTCCCTCAACACGATTGGGCCGATATACTCGAGACCGGTATCCTGCGTGTTGCTCCCAAAGGCTGCAACCAGGTCTTTACTGGCCAATCGGGCAGTGATGCCAACGAGCTCGCTTTCAAGGCTGCCTTCATGTGGAAGAGAGGTCAGGAACGTGGTGGTCCTGATGTCGACTTTACCGAGGAAGAGATGCAGTCTTCCATGAACAACCAAGCCCCTGGAGCTCCTCAACTCAGCATCATGTCCTTCAAGTCTGGTTTCCATGGCCGTATGTTTGGCTCTCTCTCAACTACTCGCAGCAAACCCATCCACAAGCTCGACATTCCTGCCTTTGACTGGCCCCAAGCCCCGTTCCCCATGCTCAAGTACCCACTTGAGCAATATGCCGAGGAGAATGCCCAAGAAGAAGCTCGTTGTCTTGAAGAGACAGAGCGCTTGATCAAATCCTGGCATTTGCCTCCAGCTGCCATTATCATCGAGCCCGTCCAATCTGAGGGCGGTGATAACCATGCCTCGCCAGTTTTCTTCCGTGGCCTTCGTGAGATTACTCGTAGGAACAATGTTTTGATGATCGTCGACGAAGTTCAGACCGGTGTTGGCGCAACTGGAAAATTCTGGGCACACGATCACTGGAACCTCGAGGACCCCCCAGACATGGTCACCTTTAGCAAAAAGGCACAGACCGCCGGATACTACTTCGGTAACGATGCATTGAGACCTAACAAGCCGTACCGTCAGTTCAACACCTGGATGGGCGATCCGGCTCGTGCCATCCTCTTCCGCGCCATCATCAACGAGATTGAACGTCTCAACCTGGTTCAAAATACTGCTGAGGTTGGAGACTATCTCTATGCTGGCCTCGAACGTTTGGCACAGAAGTACCCCGAGGAAATTCAAAACCTCCGTGGAAAGGGTCAGGGCACATTCATTGCTTGGGATTCACCACGTCGTGAAGATTTCCTGGCCAAGGCAAAGGGTGTCGGTGCGTAATTTCAACTGCTTCGTGTATCGCAAAGATCGAAGACATGCTAACACTAGTGATCAGGTATCAACATCGGAGGCAGCGGTGCTCAAGCCATCAGACTGAGACCTATGCTGATCTTCCAGAAGAAGCACGCAGACATCTTACTCGAGGGTATTGAGAAGGTCTTTCAGTCTTAGAAGATGATCAATCTGTTTGCCTGCAGAGGTGGAAGATGATTCGTTCTGCTCGGCTCTGGTGCGGTAGGTAGTCCAGTGTTGTTCTTGAGCACTTCAAAACTTGTAGCTTGACAATTGTAACGATTTACGAAGCAGAGTTGCCTTTGCAGCTCCTTATCCATCCTTATAGTGTGCTGAAGTCTATCACAGTATTCAGATCGGGCCCTCATCCTGGTGGCATATAGCCATTCTCTCGGCGCCAGGGATACCCTAATCACCTCCAAGACGGGTTGATTCTGAACACAAGGTTTCTCAGGAGATCTCCAAGGCCATAGTTCCAAGTTAGAAATCATTTGTGCATTGCTATAGTCACAGCCTTTCAAAAAGCTGAGATTGGGATGGAGAGCTGACGATTCGATCTCAGAACCACTGCCGCAGTTTGATGAATGACGACTAGCACAAAAGTGGAAATTCAACTCACTCAGTTTCGAAGCGTACCTACTTCACTTGAGCGCGCGCTTTCCATCCAGCTTCGACGGACGCTTTGCATCCAAACAATCACTTTCCATCACCACGCGGGTTACTCTTCATCAACACAACAACCACTCTTCTCCAGCACAACCACGCACACGCAAACACTTCACACCCTGCACAGCATCATTGTTTTATCATTTTCAGAAGCATCTCGGAAAGATACAACAAAAATGCGCAACCACACCAACACTCCCGTCGAGGGCGCACTCTGGGACCAGCCCACTGAGATGCCCGAGGAGTTCTTGCCTGCATACATTCAGAATGCAGAGACTCACTTCCGCCGCCTGGCGGCCCAACGTCCACTCCCCGCTCTGGAAGCGGCCGCAGTCCTCGAGAGACTCGCCCACTATCAACAGATGGGGGATGGTTCTCAGCGTGAGGCTGCCGGTGACCCTGCCTCTGCTCAGCAGGCCCCTGACGCCGATGCTACAGACACTGGCCGTCTCTCCGAGCCCCCTCTCGGCTCTCTCACCCCCACGCCTCGCATCAGCAAGGGTAAGGGCAAACAGACAGACACCGGTGAGGCCGAGGCAGAGTTACCTCCCCTCCCGAGCAACAAGATGGAGGACGCTGAGGATAGTCACGGCATCAAGAAGGAGAATGAGGAGGAGACTGAGTCTGGCGAGCACCCATCATTCAAGGACGGCGTGCCTCTCTGCCTCGAGCATCCCCACAACCCCAACGCCGTCTACCATCGCCGCGATGAGTGCAGGGCCTTGAAGAAGAAGCAGAAGGCCGCGAAGAAGGAGGAGGAGAAACTTCTTGCCAGGTTCGCATCGGAGAGTACGGAGGAAGTTCCTCGCCGCCGTTCGCGTTCGCCTCCACGCGGCTTCAACAATTACCGCGATCGCTTCGACAGTCGCCCTTACGACGGGCCCGCTACTCTCGCCCGTGTCGACTACCGCGGCGCTGCCGACAATTCTCGCAACGGCTATCAGCAGCCGCAGAGATGGAACGGCAACCACATGCAGCAGTATGGCCCTGCCCAGCCTGGCCGAAACTCCCAAGCCCACGCCATGGGCGAATTCTTGGGCGCACAAGCGGCCTCATTCATGTCAAGCATGATGGGCAGCCCTGCTCAACTAGGCCCCAACTTCTCGGCTCAGTCAATGGGCAATGTGTTGGCGTCCATGATGTCGAGCATGGAGAGCAACTTTGGCTATGGTAGAGGCTACGATGGTGGCTACGATGGTGGCTACGGTGGTGAGTACGATGAATACTACGATGACGGCCACAATGAAGGCCATGGCGGCTCCCGCCGTGGCAGAAGACGTGGCAGAGGTAGAGGCAGAGGCGGTCATTGAACGCTGAATCTTTTCGAAGTACTTCGGCAACCTGGAGACAAACAATGGTCTTTGCAGCCACCTCATCAACCCCAGTCACACACGGCTGTTTGCGGGTCTCTTCGATCCTCCCGGTCTCACCCAGTTCGGCTGGTTCCTTGTCTTCATCAGAAAAAACAAAGCGAAAAAACACGTCAGCCCTTCATACAGGCAGCTGTTTCCTTCGTTCTATCAGAACCTGTCAACCCTTCATACAGGTAGCTGTTTCAATTTCGGGTTTTTCCTCTCCGTCAGCCCTTTGTAGAGGCAGCTGTTCATTGATTTCCACGTCAGCCCTTCATACAGGCAGCTGTTCTTCTTTTTGTTCTACCAAAACACATCAGTCCTTCATACAGGCAGCTGCTTTCTTCATTCTATCAACAAACGTCGGCCCTTCGTACAGGCAGCTGTTTTTCAACCACGAACTCCTTTTCTATTCTTTGGAGCTTTCGTAAATACTTGCTTGTTCTTTCTTTCTAACATGTCATAAGCCAGCAGGAGTCAACCTGTCCAAAAATCACTTCAGCGAATGCTCTCACACCTTTACGTGGTGCTGAAGATAAGTACGCCGATCGCAGAAACAATGATCGAGTGGAAACCAAGATGAGAGGCGCCCAAATACATCAATACAATTGTCAATGCCAACTTCTCTTTGTAATGCTTGCTGTCGTTCTTGTCCTTGTTGCTTTCTCTTGGGCGAACAAGTTCTTATGTCTTCAATGTGTACCCCACCCAACGTTTTCGTACCCTCACAATGTCGCTTACGCTTCACCTCCATGTCTTGATCACTTTTCTGCCGTTCCTGATTTCCCCTCCCTGATTATTGGGTAAGGAGACTGCTCAGATGCCGGCTAGCCAGATACAAAATCATGCACCCTTTCAAACCTCGATACTCGTTGGCCATGTACTAATGCTTTGCCTTCTGAACACGATGCTAGAGATTGTTCGAAGGCCGTATCCTTTTACATGGAGCGCTGAAACAGCAGTCTCGAAGTCTCCAAGCGTCGGATGGAAAGCCGTAAAAACGACACGGACATTGAGTATAATTGACCTGCTTTGAGTGCTTACGGCATTGAGAGCAACCACCTGATGTTAGAACCAACCCTCGCTTAAGTGCCTTGCGAGATGGACATGATGATGATGGTCAACATCGACGTTCCATTGACTGTCGCCTCTCGGGACAGTGGGAACTCAGAAACGAAGTCAACGGGTCGTGATGAGATGAGGGAGATGAGATGATATCAGTTGCGTATCTGAATGCTTCGTGGCGATGAATCACAGGGCAGCATTGTGTTGAGGGGCGGAAAAGTATTGAAAACAGGAAGTGGCCATCTGCCTGCAGATGTGGTATAGTGCTGGTCGTGCCTGCCGTTCCTGGAATTGGAGGGCTCTCAGCGAACGCAGCTTCACTCACACGCCGCCAATTCTCGTTCACTACGCCGCGAAGTCCTGTTCACACCTTCCTCTTTTTCCTTTGCAACTATCGTCTACGCACAATCTTTGTTCTCGCTGCGCGCACTTCTTGGTCTTTTTCTTTACAATCAACACATCAAGCCCATTATCAAAATGGCAAGGTCAAAAAAGACACGCAAGCAGCGCCGCCAGGCAGCTCAAGCGCCCACAGGCAACCGTCCCAAAGACATCGATCCTCAGGACATCGTCGAATGGCTGATGGCTCAGCATGAGATGCCGCACCCACTAAGGACAAGCACTGCCACACTGAGACTGTGGCTCAACGCCATGGAGACAGGCCGAAGCAGGCATTTTTTGAGGCGTTTGGTCGGCGAGGTCATGGAATTATGGCGACAGCGAGGTATTGATCATGAACCTTTCACCAGAGCGGAACAAGAAGCCGGCCTCGCCACTGACGGTGCGGACTTGGACCCGCCTGTAGTGAGCGTGTCTTGGGCACAGTTCATGCAGGCCCGTCAACAGGGTTCGAGCACGCAAGCTCCTCAACAGGGTTCCAGCACGCAAACCGAACCACAAGGTGCTAGCAACGTCGAGCTGGCTTTCAGCCCGATTTACACTTTTGAGATCACTCCTCTGCCAGTCATCAGTGCCGCACCAGCCAGCACTGCCGCCATCTCCGCCCCTGGACCGGCCCAAGAAATGTTCCCTGCCGCCAATCAGGCCATCGAAGAGAGGGAGTATGATCCCTACTGGCAATTTCCCTACCACTCGCAACCTCATACCCGGGTGAGGTTAGGCAACCCCAACTTCTGGACCCGCAACCCGTAATGTCCGCCGTCAGGTCAGGCAGCTCCCGAGGGGAACCCCCACCCCTCTTGCCCCTGACGCCTCTGCGACTCCCACCACCTTGCATCGCCGCGATTACTGGGGAGGCGATGAGAATGATGGTGGCGACGGCGAGGGAGAGGGCGAGAATGACGAGGATGATGATGAGATGCTTATGGACTACCAGTCTCATACGCTTTCTTTTTTTCTCGCGACCTCTGAAGGTTCGCCTCTTCTTTTGCTTTTCTTTGCGGCCTCTGAAGGCTCGCTTCATTTTCGAGACCTTCGAAGGCTCGCTTCTTTCCCGAGGCCGTCGACGGCTCGCGTCTTCTTCGAGACCTTCGAAGGCTCGCCTCTTCTTCTTGTTCTTTTTTTCGAGACCGTCGACGGCTCGTGTCTTTTTTCTGAGACCTTATGGTCGAGCAGGAGTAAACCTGTCCAAAAATCACTTCAGCGAATGCTCTCACACCTTTACGCGGTGCTGAAGACAAGTACGCCTTTCAGGCGGAAACCAAGATGAGCAGCAACGAGATCCATCCGATTTACATTCGAACTCGTTTGGCCTTAGTTTTCATAGATACCGATCTAGTATGCCTCCTCTTGGCTAAGAGATGCGCGTTATTTTCTTTGTGGACAATCTTTGGATTTGGCGGAAACTGACATGGGGAGCGGTCATGTCTACTACCTCACACTCCGAGGCTTCTACTCGGAGAGCGGATGCTCTGTCAGCAGTCTTCCATTCAAGGGGGCCGAAGTCTAAGAGGAACAAGGGGTTAGGAAAGAGAGAGAAAGAGGCATGCGACGTTCTAGGAGGTCATCTCCACTTGAAAGCTCCGCCCGATGAAATTCCGGTGCTGTTGCCGTTTTCACCTCTTCTACTCCTTGCAACACCTCGATTTCCTAGATCTTGCACAGGTTCTCTATCTCTCAGACTTGTTTCTCAAGATACTTTCCGCATGTTTTGCTGGCATTGAGGTGGGCTGGAAGTAAAGGGTATAGCTATGCATGTTCTTGCGTCTGTATAACATTGTGCCGTCAGCACAAGAAATTAGTCTTTATGCAACACGCTCTTAGCTAGCACAGGTAGGCATGAATTATCACTCTACTATTATCCCACAGTAACCCTTCTTTAGTATAACATATGCATCGATACCATGAACTCAAACCACACGAGTCCTTGATGCAAATTCAGTATTTCATTTCCGAACGCTATGCTAATTACTACCTCTCACACGCTTCTCAGTGACCTAGTTTCTCCATCAACGATTCTCCAGACTCAATCCTTCCATCATCAAAGTTCTATTCTCGATGGCGGTGTCCAAGTGACCGAAACCGTGACCGTAGAATTGCAAGAAACCGGCACGGCAGCAGAACTACTGCTACTTGATACAGAAGAACTGCTTGAAGACGACAGACTCGATGAAACTGACGAGCTGGATGAACTTGAGGAACTGGAACTACTGCTCGATACGGAAGCGGTAATTCGAGATCCCAGGCCACTTGCTGAGGATGATATTGATGAGGATATCGAGGATGACAGACTCGATGAAACTGACGAACTGGATGAGCTTGATAAGCTCGATGACACTGACGAGCTTGAACTGCTGCTACTAGAAGATAGACTCGAGGACGTAGCAGTAATAGAGAAGAAGTATGAATACGACGTCGATCCACCGCTCGCGTATGCCCTACGGTACAACGCAGCTATCGTGTTGCCAATGTTGCTGTAAGATGCAGAGCTGGGAATCTTGTACCTCAAGTTACAAGTTTCGTCTTGGTATTCAATTGCCTGGCATTGACTATTGGCTGAGCATAGCGATATACAGCTAGCGAGGTCTGGTGCTCCAACTATTTGATCCGGTGTGCCGTCGTAGCCGCGGTCGCAGATTATGAGGTACTGGTCGCTGTAACCGTCTGTGTAGATTACGTTGTTTGCCTGTGGACAAGCGACGGCGGATGAAGAAGGCGTAGGTGTGACTTGATTAGAGCTGGTTGATGAAAGTATGCTACTAGAAGCTGCTGCAAGTCCCGCAACTGATGAGACCGATGATGACGATGAACTCGAGCTGACACTTGAGGAGCTACTGCTTGATACTGACGAGAGGCTTGAGCTTACACTAGAACTGCTGCTAGATGATACTGACGAACTCGAGCTTGATGAAAATGAGGAACTAGTGGCCTGGCCGGCGGAACCACTCAGAGAAGACGATACTGACGATGACAGACTCGACAATAGTGACGATGACAGACTCGACGATACTGACGATGACAGACTAGAAGAACGGCTGGATGAACTTGAGGACGACGCGCTGGAGGAACTGGAGGATGACACGCTCGATGAACTGGATGAAGACATGGAGGACGTATCACTTGACGTCGATATAGTGGCCGTGACAGCGGGGGTTAATGTTGACGATGAAGGTGAAGAAGAAGAAGTCGACGAGGGGGTCGTTGAGATGGTTAAAGTGACTGATGAGCTGATGCCAGTGTTGGTGCCAGCGCTGGTAGCAGTCGCAGCAACCCTGATGGCAGCGACATTGTTCGTGGCGCCATTTGCGAATGAGCCAGTGGTAGCATACTTCAAGTAGCAATTACCCGGCCCCGCACCGGCAGAGACTCCGACATAGACAAAGAGATTGCAGCTTGTTGGAGTAGCAGTGGCAATAAAAGCGTCGCATGATGAGAAGCAGTCATCAAAATTATTTGGTGCTTGGACCGTAGCGATTACCGCGCCGTTTGAATCGTTTCCACAGCCTATCAGATATGGCACGTTGCTCAGATCGGTGACGACTTGTTGGTTTTGTGCCGGACAGGAAAAGTTTGGAATGTATGCTAAGAACGGTCAGTTGGCTTATGGATGCCTTCCTAAGTCGATTGTACGTACGGACATAGCGCTGCATAACGGCAGCAACGCGAGTTGCCACAAGATTGGCAGAGGCTGTGTTTGAGAAAGTGTTAGGGTTTACGGTTTTGATGGCGCAGTTTCCTGTTCCGGCACCCAAACTTGCGCCAGCATTCTGTGAAAAGATAAGAAGTCAGCATGGTGTTCTTGAAGGCAAGTTGTCGGTATGTGGTGGTTTCGTTGCTCGGATCAGGCTGATTCGTTAGGTTGATCAACATCGTTCTTGAACGAGGAACAGTACTTGGTAAAGTTGGTGCCGGTGAGAAGGACGCTGTATGAAAAGACAACTCACGTATGTGAAACCTGTGCAGTTGACGTAGTTGTCGCAAGCAGCGAAGCAGCCGGTCCAGTTAGACACCGAAATCTGAGTAACAGCACCGCCATTCGCACTTGCGCCACATATATATCTGTATGCTATACCCGACGGATCCGCGTAGGCGTAAGTTTGAGTCCCTATAGCTGTGCAGTTTGCACTAGAAACAGTGGTGACACCATCCGGTCCAACGGTCTGTTGTCCCCTGACCAAAATGGCAAGGCTGAAGGCCAGGAAGGCCGCTCCCAGCTGCATCGTTATGAGACTCGAATAGAGATTCTGTGCGAGAAAGTTGAGTGCCAAGAGGAGGAATCACATCGGGGTCGTCGCGAATATGAGCAACAGTCAACACCCCTTGCCAAGGCAACATGTGGATGCCAGGCAAGGGCGGAATGGTACAACGCAATTTCGAGGAATGCGACACTGCATCGCCGCGCCGACTCTGCTAGGTTCATCAGTCAAATTGTAGTGCGAGGAGGTTGCCAGTATGTGCTTTCGTGGTGAAGACAGGCGTCCTTGAACAATGCCACCCGGCAGGATGGGTAGGCAACATTGCAGACCAAACGGTGGAACCTAGGTTGTGGGATTAGTCAATAGCCATCATTCGCAACGAGTGCCGCGTGTCACAAAGCTTCGGAAACTGGCAATGATAATATGTCGAATTGTTCATGATGGGAAGTGTGATGAGAATGGGCACCTGTAGCTTAGAAGATTGCTTCGGGGGTTGGGGAAGGTGCTAGTGACGTTCACCGACGCGCTTTTGCTCATCGTTGCTGACGTCTTGCCGGAAGGTGCGTTACAGCGCTTCGGAGATGTCTTGATATCGAAATATTTGCTGTTGATGCCGCATACCATCCTAACGGTGGCAGGTCAATCTGGGCCAGAGAAAAATGCCTGTGGTAAGATTATGCCTATATTGTATTATTGTTATATACATTGAACTCAACAGTTCAGAAGACACAAATTCCGCTATCATAAATTGTGCGTGTCATCATGTCAGAAAGCACACATGTCGTCTAGAGCTTTGGCTTGAGAGGACGCCGGCTTGGAGCATAATTAGTGTGCCCACCGTCCTCAGAATGTATATTTACACTCACTATCCCAGGAGGTATTTAGCAGCGTGATCAACATGGTCATCGGCAAAGGTGGCCATGAAGTAGTAGCTGTGGTCATAGTCGGGCTGCATTCTCAGGTTGACGCCCTTGTCGTTGCCTGACTCTTGAGCAGCTTTGGTCAAGTTTTCGGGCAAGAGCTGGCCCTGCTTGTAGAAGTTGTCGCCGGTGCCCTGCGAAGGCGCATTAGTGTGTTTTTATCGTTTCGGGCTGTAGAGCAACACGTACAACGTCGATGAGCATATCCAAAGGACCCTTCCACTTTTTGATGAGCTCGGTAGCGTCGTGCTCGGCCCACTTCTCTTTCTGGTCCTCGCCGAAGTAGCCAGAAAAGGCCTTCTTACCCCAGTCGCAGTTGCTGGGGTTGGCGATGGGAGCGAATGCCGAGACGGACTTGTACTTGCCAGGGTTCTTGAGGAACTGAGGAGGGTCGTGTTAGCTTGTGTCAAGAAGGGTGGATGTTGGAGCCTACCAAAGTCAAGGCACCGTGGCCACCCATGCTGTGGCCAGTAATGCTGACTCTGTCGGAATCCAACTGCTTGAAGGAGGAGAAGAGAGCCTTGGGGAGGTCCTCGGTGATGTATGAGTACATGTTGTAACCCTTGTTGTAGGGCTCCTTGGTGGCATTGACGTAGAAGCCGGCACCTGAGCCAAAGTCGTACGAGTCATCCTCGCCAGCAATGCCGAGTCCTCCTGTTTGAGCGGTCAGATGGGATGCGACCAAGGTACAAAGGCTGCAGACGTACTCGGGCTGGTGTCGGGGTAGACCACGGCAATGCCCTTCTGGCTAGCACGGTGCTGGAAGAAGCCCTTCTCAGAGCAGTTGTCACCAGTGCAAGTCAGACCGGACAGATAGATAAGGACGGGGATCTTGTTTGCCGAGCTCTTGAGAGCTTGAGGGGGAAGGAACAGGTTGAACTTCATTTCGCAGTTTGTGGAAGCGGCCTTGTGGGCCAGCTTCAAGAGCTTGCCCCCGAACGAGGCAATGGTGCCAGTGGTTTCGACAGACATGATTGTGTACCAGCAGCAGAAATTTGGAAGGAAAAAGAGACCAAGAGCCAGCCGAGCAGGACAGATGGGTAGATATTAAGGACCCCGCAGTATGACGACTAATCGGGTTATCTGACCCGGGCCACCACGGTATGCGGGCGGTGACTGTCGACTGATGGCGGTGAGCGGCGGCAGAATTACTCCAGATGGCATCTGCGCAAGTTTTTGGCAGGTGCATAAACACTCGAGACACGCCCTTCACGCCTTCCACTCGACACGCATGACTGCCCCCTGACCAAGACAGGAGCCATGTGTGCTTCCGCCGGTACCAAGCGCAAGGTCTCGCCACAAGATACCCCCGAGCTCGTCAAGAGAACAAAAGTTGATGACGCTGCCCAACTTTCAGACGGTACCAACCATTGACCCGTCTGCTTGTCCTCTTCTGACCTCTACTTTTCCAGCAGCCAGCGACCAGGACGAGAATTACCGAGATCAGAACGACGCCTTCTCCATCGCATCGCCTGCCCAAACATCTCGCACCTCGACCCAGCCCTCGACTCCCACGTCAACCAAACCCCAGTCCAAGCCTCGCCAGAACAAATACGCCTGCGACTTTGAGGGTTGCACCAAGTCCTACTCGCGTCCCGTCCGCCTTCAAGAGCACAAGCGCTCCCACACCAATGACCGCCCTTTTGCTTGTCCCCAACAAGGCTGCGACAAGACTTTCCTCCGTGAGAGCCACCTGAAGCACCACATCAAAGCCAAACACGACGATGTCCGAGACTATATCTGCGACTGGCCACACTGCGACAAAGGCTTCCACACAGCCCAACGCCTGAAACAACACAAGAAGACGCACGAAAACACGAAGTCCGACTTTCTCTGCACCGGCTTCCCTCCCTGCAACCAAAACTTCCGCAAGCAGGACACTCTTGACAGACACATCCAACTTGTCCATCTGCACGAGAAGCCCTTTGTCTGCGACCAACTCGACCGGTTCACTGGCCTACCATGCGATGCCCGCTTCAAGACATCGACTCACCTCATCGCCCATAAGGACCGTGAGCACAGCGGCAATCGCTTCTGGTGCAAGATATGCTCCCCTGAAATGGCCGACATCGATCCAAGTCTGAACCAAGACGCATTCGTCACTGCCGTTGGCTTCCCGACATATATCGAGATGCAACAACACATCAAGACTGTTCATCCACCTACCTGCTCGCAGTGTGGCCATATTTGCGCCTCTAATCGCGACCTCAAGGCACACCTGGAGATTCAACATGGCGACATCGAAGACCGCCGCAACTATGTCTGCGATCATCCTGGCTGTGGTCGTGGCTTCACCAAGAAAGGCAATCTTGTCGTCCACCAAAGAAGCGTCCATGCAAAGCAAAAGCAATTCATTTGTGGAGAAACAGACATCACTGGCTCGAAGCGTGTTCCTGCATGGGACGGTCGTGGTGCCTGTGGTCGTGCTTTTAGTGCAAAGGCGAACCTCGAAGAGCACGTTCGCACCCAACATCTGCACCTTCCTGGTTACGTGCGTCCAGGAAAGAGAGCAAAGCAAGAGGAGGATGACTCCTTCGGAGGATTCCCTCCAGAAGATCACAACACGGCGCTTGCCAGACTCACCGGCATCGGTTACGAACATGGAAGAGACATCACCTGCATCGACGAGACTTGTCCGCATCGCTTTGTCAAGCCTTTTGATCTTGAGGTCCATCTTGAGATCGTCCATGGATACACCAAGACCGAAGCCATCGAGGCCACCGTCGAACGCGAAGCCCTGTGTGGTGGTCAATTCTGGCTTGGTGGCGTCCAGCCGGACTTCGAAGAGCAACGGTTGGCGCAACAATTGGACTTGGCTCTCCATCCTCAGGACGACATGATGAACCCCTTTTGAGCCGCAGCATGGAGTCTCAAATGTTCGAAGAGGTCGCTAAAGAAGAATGAACCACTACTATCGTGGCGATGATGTGCGTATACATGTACTATGCTTTTTTATTGGCGTCTATTTTCTTAAGCGAGAAGCATTCTGTTTTAAATAGCTCGATACCCATGGAGTACAATAATTGAAAGAACTATATCATATATTATATGAGCAATTGGCCCACCTTTTTAGATGAACAGCGATGTTTGAGTACTTTGGCTTGGACGATGGGCGAATGCAAAGATGCTAAGGCCTTCCCTCCTTCCACCACTTAGGGCGCAAGTGGTGGGCGACTTCCAAGACGTGGCTTTTATTGATTTCTCGAAAGGAAAAGTGATCAACAACACCATAAGCACCCCGGATCGACCTGTCATGCATGTGCCAACGACGGTATGAATAGTCCGAAAGACTGTTCGGCGGTTTCTCTCAGCTACAACTTATCAACCAGAGCACAAGGGGCAGCACTTGCGTCCAAGAGCATTGATTGGAATTGATACAAGACGGACAAACAAGACAATTCAGGAGACATCGCCTCTTGTCCAACACATGCCATGCTACCAACTCTGTTTTATCGCTGTGTGAAGTTTTTCAGTCATCGCATGCTGTTTCTCACAGCAATGACCAGTGGGATGCAGAAATTGGGAAGGTTTGATATGCATTTCGGCCGCTTCCGGGACTACTCGGCAATGGGGAAATACGTGGCAGCTGGGGGGTTCTGGAAGCGATACACACAACCTCCCAGTCGATCAAGGCGACGCACGAGCAAGGAGGCTGCAGGCACGCGCAATAAAGCGCAAGCCATAGAAAGAAAAATCGCCTACAAAGGCCTCCGGGAGAGGATGGGCGTTGAGTGACAGGCACGCCGTTGGTGATGCATGATTTTCTCCTCCTCAGCCCTCCACGCCACTTGATTTATGGCTGAATTAAACACGGCTGACTGATGTTCGACGAAGCACCAAAGGTACAGAGGATTCGCGAATGTGCTCAAGAGGGAAGCCACGACCGCCATGGCCGTGGCGCTAGTGATGGCTATGCATCGAGGCTATTGGCATGGACCTTCTGTCAAGCTTTTAGATTGACCATGACCCAAACTCATATTGACGTCCTGTAGGCCGGCGCAATCATATACAGCTCAACTGGCTCCTCTTAATCCATCACACGCTCGCTTTTGCGTTGTACATACCATCGCTCATCGTCACTTCTATCTTTTACGTTCTTTTTATACTAGAAACACGACTAGCTCAGCCGTTGTGGACAGCACCCACCAAACTTGCGACACCGATTGTCACAGGATTCGTCATATTTTGTTCAAGTTTATTTGTTTCTTTTCGAAACTGGGAAGAGAACCAAGCAAGCCTAATTACAAGAGACATTTGAATATGCAAAGACATCTCTGACGAGCTGAGAAAATATATCATCGAACAGACATCATCTTTACGTTGTTCAAATCAGCTTGCAGCTGTCGAGATGAACAGATGGGGTGCTTCACCATCCAAGTGCCGTACGATCTAACGGTCGGCACTGAATCTGACACCGCTGCATCAACGCTCTCGAACGCCTCTTTCTTGGTCAATCAGACATCATATTCACATACAAATCCGACTGCGCGGCGGCATCGCGTGAGAGAGTCACATGGCGTTTCAAGACTGGCATCCACGCTCGTCTGTCTGATCATTCTTTTGTGTTTCTGCAGTCCGCGTGTGGATGCTGCTCAAATCTCAAACGATCTCGCGGAGCCAGTAACGCAAGCCCTAACGAGTACTGAGAGTGTCCTGCTCTTTGACAGAAGCACTCCACCGGAGCCATTCATGCAGCAGTTTCTCAATCGAGCGAAGCGTTCGACACCAACGTCCTCCTCTGCCTCGTCCATCTCTACCGCCTCTTCTTCAGATGCGCTTCCCAGAGCTTTCGATACAGGCGTGGGTAATAACTTTACGACCTCTTCTTGTCCTGCTTTCTTCAAGAACTTTCTTTCCAATGACGCTTTTAATGAATGTGTTCCGTTATCTCTTCTTCTACAGGTAACATAGCTCCATCAAACTCTTGATCGAGAATAACTTGAAACTAACCTATGCTTGACCAAAACACAGACATCTACTTCTTTCTTTTCCGTCCAACGTTCGCCAGTCAGACTAGCCCAGACACTTAGTGCGTCATGCAGTGTCAACTTTGACAGCTGTAGCACTTTGATGGCATCGTTGGCTCGACAGATTCAATCCCCAGATAATTGTGCCGCCGATTTGCAGAATCAAAATCCCACAGTCATGCAAGCCTATACTGGCTTTGCAGCTTACCAGGCACTGTATCATGCTGGATGTCTACTGAACAGCAACACGGGCAACTATTGTGAGTTGATGGTTCTTCAGTGCCGTATCGAGCGTATGCTAACGACGTATTCAAGGCATCTCAGACGCAGTCACGAATGCAACTTCACCTACCGACAGTTATGTCTATTATATGGGTCTGGGCGTCTCTTTGCCTAGTACAACAGCACCTAGTTGCTCAAGCTGCTTGCAGGATACCATGTCTGTATTCGCGAGCGCAGCGACAAATCGCTCCCAACCAATCTCTAAGGTCTATATTACTGCGGCAGCCATGATTGACCTGACCTGTGGTGCGCTATTCGTCAACGCCAGTGGACCAACCATTTCTTCAACTGGTGCTGCTAGTACCCTCTTTGCTAGTAGCGGATTAGGGTCACCGGGAAGCATTGCTCTACTTTTATCTCTCATTGCTGTGCTGATTTAGATACTCCCTTCAGTTCTTGTTTATATCTTGTCTTGTTAGTCGGCTTAGCGAAAAGGTATTGGGAGGGAAACGTCTTGCATATACCCGGCTGGATATGGTTTTTTTTTTCTCTCATGTAAAAGAATATAATTTTTAGACACAAATTGGATTTCATCACGCCTCGGCTTTCCTCGTTACATGACTCTGTGATACAGCTACTTCGATTATGCATGATTGCGAGTGGAAACAACACAGCCGAACTCCGAGGTTGCTGGTCTGCCCTTGCTCCTGGAAACAGCCTTCCCCCATGCTCCGACCTCCACTGCACTTGGATGACACACCATCGAAATACGCCAATGTACCCATTCATTGGATGTGCGTTGAGATCACTTAACTCGTCTCAATAAACCTGACCATGACTTCTCTTTCCCAGCTCTACATCACAGACGTCCGCTACCACGACCCTCCGACCAAAAGTCTTCACTTTCCAACATACATAAAGGGTAAGCACCGTGAGTTTGCCAAAATGATAGACATGATGCAAAACGTACAGCAGCAGGGATTCCCACGTGGTCACCCACCGTAGTACTAATCTGCCGTTCAACTGCTTATGTATGGCAGAGCGGACGGGATGCC
>SWBG01000096.1:0-55978 GCA_023848605.1 Aureobasidium sp. EXF-10728
TGGTCTAGTGGCTAGGATTTCTCGCTCTCAAACCGTTCGAAAGAACAACTAGGTCCGAGGAGGCCGGGGTTCAATTCCCCGTGTCGGAATCTTCTTTTGCACTTTTGACTTGTCATTGATGTTTTGTTTGAGTGTCATGAATCAAGGCCGCGATCTCGCGTTATGCCCTGCTGAAGGGTCGAGTGGATGTTCTCATCTACCATTGCAAGCCTCGATCCGAGTCGGAGTGTATCCTCGGTCGCCAAGACTTGACAGCTTTGGCGATATTGGACTCCACGCTGACGCTTCGCAGTTCTCGCACGAAGGTCCACAAACATAACTTTGTGTTAATATGCGGAGTACCGAACGCATTTCGATTCTCAAGGCCAGACAAGTGTGAGTGCTCTGTCTGTATTGCGGTCTCCGGTATGGCAGTCAACACGCTACGCGATGCGCAGGTTTCTGTGACGCGATCGTGACCATCATCGTCGCGATATGGCTACAGATTCACCGAAGTCAAGCCTTTCTCAACAGAGTCTTGTTCTTCAGGTTTCTATGGCTCTCATCACCAACTTCTCCTGTACACACTAACAAGTGTTGGCGCTTGCTGGTGGTATTTACCGCTAGAACGTAAGTTCTTTGCGCCGACAATAGCCAACCCTGTGAACGAACATGTCGAATCAAGGCTCTCCCGATCAAGGACAAGATCCGAGTCAAGCCACACTGAGAGCAGTATCAACAACGCAAAGCAGAGGTTCAAGAGAAAGTGTTGATCTGCGTCGAACAAGCACGAGTTCACACGGCCATAACTCCATAGCATCTGGTCTGCGACACAGAAATCCCACTAGACGTCAGAGACAGCAATTCGGCCAAAGCCAACCTTACGCCACTGGCAGAGATCAGAACGGCAGACAGCCGTTCACCTTGGCGGGTCCTGAACCTCAGGATGGCGAACACAGTGGCCGCTCACAAAATCAACATCGACCTTATGTGGAGCCGGGATATACTGAACTCAATCCTGCATACGACCAACCGGGAAATGTACGACCGATATGGGGACTGGCAGATCCCATGCCGCGTGTTGTGCGTCGTGGTATGAAACCATCAAACCAGGATGAGAATGACGATGTGCTGCAACCCACTGATTCACAGATGGAGCAAGGCATTGGTCCGAGATTGAATCTGAACAAGATTGATAAAAGCATTCATGACGCGACACAAGACAGAGAACGAATGTATGCTGAGAAATATGGCAAGAAATTCAAGCCACCTTCAGAGACGGGTCAAGTGTCTCATACTCAACCGTTTAGAGTATCACAGCAGCTTGGACCTTCACAAGAGGCAGAAGAGGATATCGGATCAAGAACACCACCTGGCCAAATCAATCCAGCTCGTCACCATCGCAATCGTAGCGAAGTCAACGACAAGGAAGAGGATGAAGAGACGACTGACGAAGACGTGGATCCCACGCATGGTCAAGGAGAAGATGACCACGTGCCATTGAACAAGAGTCACGAAGAGCTACACAACCATCATACACTATGGGCAGTTCTCAGGACCAAGCTACGCGAACCTCTTGCAGAGATTCTTGCGGTAAGCTCAACAGATTGTCTCAACTCACCTCACATTCTAACCTTATTCAGGTGTTTGTCCTGATGACGATTGGTATCTGTGCCAATATTGCACACAATATTGCCAACAAAGGCTCTAATGATTCTATTGCGTGGTCTTGGGGATTCGGCACAATGACTGGCATTTACATTAGTGGAGGTGTGTCTGGAGGACATCTCAATCCTGCAATCACCATCATGCTCTACGTCTTCCGTGGCTTCCCGAAGAAAAGAATCCCTGTGTACATCGTCGCCCAATTGCTTGGATCGTACATCGGCTCACTCGTCGCATATGGTATCTATCGGAACCGCATACTCAATTACATGGAGTCCAATCCAGAGCAAATAACACAGGTCTATAACTCATTTGTCACAAACCGTGTGGAAGGCATAGCGGATGCTGCCTCGGGTTTCTTGACTGAGTTTGTTGCCACAGCATTTGTTGGTGTTGTTGTATTGGCTCTCGGTGACGACAGTAACGCACCACCTGGAGCAGGAATGAATGCGTTCATCCTCGGTCTAGTCATCAGCATCATGATCATGGCTTTTTCTGCCAGTACTGGTGCTACGCTCAACCCTGCTCGCGACATGGGACCTCGCTTGGCCTTGATCACAGTTGGCTTCAATAGACATGAATTGTTTGGAGACGGCTGGTGGATTTACGGAGCGTGGTGTGCTCCTATCAGCGGAGGAATTGTCGGCGCGATCCTCTACGATACTGCAATCTTCGTTGGAGGAGAGAGCCCGATCAACTACCCCAAAGATAGTGTTAAACGAGCTGGGAGCAAGGCCAAAGCAAGGTGGAGGCATAGGTTCAAGCGCAGGGAGAGATAGCGGCTTCCTCATGCACTATTGAACATGAGTCTCAGAGCCTCCGAGAATCACGTCTACGCGATGAGTATCTCGGGATGAAGTGGATTCTTGATGCAGTCAAGAAACACTTTTCTCTGAGTTCGTCTCGATGATCGATACTGACAAGCGCTTCAATCAGCAAATGGTTCTTCGCGTGTTAGTCCAGCTGTCGTGGCGGTCTTGGTCTGACCATACATGGCGCTCACCAACTCCTTGTTACTGCATACTACTATCCCGCTGTCTCACCAACAAGACGCGCTTTCAGCAACTCTAACCATATCGCTATAGAGCACTGACTCGATGAAGTTCGCCCGTTGAAATGTGGCTTGAAGATTACCTGTAACGGTCTAGTAACCGTCCGAAAACGTTGTCAAACTTTAGCATTCGATTTGCCAAGACATGGGTTGGCGACCACGCTTTTCAGGAGAAGTGAGACCTTCTCGAAGACTCAATCGAGATGTCAGAAACAGTTGTCTCGCGACGGTGAGATTCAGCCTCAGACACGGCAACGTCTGCTATACAGCAGCTGTGTTCGGTGTAAGCCGAAACACTTGAACTTCAGCTCGCAAGCCATTGCACAAGAAAAAGCGCCTGAGATACGCACATATCGAACTCGATTGAATGCGACTGCAAACAATTTTCTGAACAGTCTTTTACGCCAAACTCTGTTCTTACTCAACTAGATTTAGACGACGCCTCGTGACTGCCACGGTCTATTGCGCAAACAAGCTAAGGCTCCTTCTCCAGCCTCATACGTCGTATCCAAGGTACGGCCATCGTAAAACGGAGCCGAGTTCACACATCACATGCTGGTAACCATGGCTCATCACATGCATGGCATTCAGGAACCACACGGGGCGGCCGGTAGCAGATATGCTTGGTGAAGTATACAATACTTAATCGTGACGACGTGGGTCCAGAGGAGAGGATACAAAAGCCGATATGATCCCCTTCAATAAAATGAGAAACATAACAGAGACCTTGAGAATATTGAAAACTCTGGTTTCAATAATATGCGTTCGACCTTTTTTGTTCCCGCCCTTGTGGCAGTCGTCGCCGCCCTGCCCGCCCCTGCTCCTCAGGAGATTGATCTTGATCTGTTTCTCAATATCCCCACACCGACTGTCATTCAAGCAACCGGAACACCCGACAAGATCGTCACCTATGATACGAAGGCCATTCTTGCCTCGGCTACCCAGGTCTCTTCAATCTCTGTCGCTGTTACAGATGCTGCCTCCTCAACTCCGAGTATAGTGAAGCGTGCAGCTTGTGGACCTGAACCCTCTGGCTATGGATCTGTCACTACCAACCCCAAAGACGATGCTGCTTCGTTTCTAGCTAATCCTGTCTATGCAAACGCCGCCAACGCTGCTACCGTTCCTGATGGATATGTTCAGACGTTCAAGAATTTGAATGCTAGTAGCAGCGCCTATGGATACCTTGGCTTCACCAATCTGCAATCATACAGCCCTCAAACCTGCGCCACCAAGTGTGAGTGACTCGTCGAAAATCTTCATCTTTCTTGGATCCCTCGAGCTGACATTCTTCTCTTATGAACAGGCAATGCCATCAAAGGCTGCATGGGAATCAACATTTACTTTGAACGCGATCCCAAGATAACCCCCGACAAGACTGCCTGCCCTAACCCTGCCTCGCTGACACAGATCAAGTGAGTTCACCATTACATCCTTCTCTAGATTTCTCCTCTGACCAATAACAGGTGTGTGTACTGGGGCGGTCCCGTCACAGCCGCCAACACCAAAAACTACGGCAGAAGCTGGGTGTCATTCTCGGTCGTAGTGGCAGGCTCCAACGGCTATGTAAACCAAAACATTGCCGCTCCATCTGGCTACTCGGATGCCAACTACCTCGGCAACGCAGCCATCAATGCACCATACGACACTCTGGGCTACAACACCTACATGGGCGCCAAAGTCTTTGCTGCGGGTCCTTTCAACGCAACCCTCTGCGCCGAAGCCTGCAACGCACAGAATGTGTACAATCTTGCCAATCCACCCACTGATGGTAGCCCCGTCCAGACTTGCCAGTTCTTCAACACTTACATCTTGTCTGTGAATGGTAAAACGGCATTGGGACAGTATTGCGCAATGTACTCTGCCAGCTGGACCAACAAGTACGCCACCAATGTCGGACAATGGCAAGGCAACGATCGCTACACAGTCGGCTTCTCATACTCGTTCTCGAATCTCACGAACGCAGGCACGACAAATGTAGCTGCAGCCGTTGCCCAAGCCAAAGGAGAGATTTCCGCATCTTCTCTGCAGAGCTACTGCAGCACGTTTTTGGGATACAATGACCTCAACGCCTATGTCACTGCAACCTCCACAAAGACTCCCATCTCGACTGTCACTTCCACCTCGACGTTGAAGATCAAGGCTTCCTCGTCTTCGTCTTCTTCGTCAAAGGCGACTTCGTTGTCTAAGCGCGCTGTGGCTTCTTCTTCTCTGGCTACACCCACTGCTTTGACAAAGTACCCTGGTAGTGTTATTTCTAGCGCTTGCTCGGCTTTGGTGACTAGTGTGCCCAAGACTGGCACTGTCACTTTGAGCACTGCTACGGTCACTGGCGCTACCAGTAGGTCTACGGTTGTCAAGACCGTCACCACTACTACTCGCTAGAATGGTTTACGACGATTTGAGAGAATGATTGAGGGAGATTGATCAGAGAGACGATTAGAATGAAGGATGGATATACATGGTTCTAGTATAGATTTGTTTATTGCCTTTGCGTAATGTAGTTTGACTGTAATCCTGCTTTGGTCTCTGTTTATGCATTTGTTCTATACTTTTCAATGTTTGTGCCACTTTACTCGTCCGATACACTATGTAAATTTGACTTATATGGTTCGCAGAGTGTAGGGGGATGATAGATCGAGAGAACACATGAACCAATAACTTTTACTAAGGGTATATTATATATAGCTCCTGTCACCTTGGGAACCTCTCAAGCACCTTTGCTGTCCCTCTCAACTTCATTCTGCCCAACAATATGTTCCGCGCTCTGCTGCTGCACACCCATCTGACTGACATCATACCCATTCTCCGCCAGATAGGTCCTGAACTTCAAGTCTTCCTCATCGATTGTGTCCTGCCCAATGTGTGGCAAAAGGAAGAAAGCAATGAAAGCGCTCAAGACGCACAACGCGCTGGATACAAAGAACGGGTATTGGCCGGCTTTGACCATATCAGTGTCTGCGTAGCGGTTGTAGAGAATAGCGAGCACCTGGTCGCCCACGAATGCGCCGATCTTGCCAATGGCGGCAGCAATGCCGTAGTATTGGCCTCGCACGGCAGTAGCGCAAGATTTGGAGGCGATGAGACCGATGTTGTCGCCGGGTCC
Organism: Aureobasidium sp. EXF-10728; assembly: GCA_023848605.1. Taxonomy (NCBI): domain Eukaryota; kingdom Fungi; phylum Ascomycota; class Dothideomycetes; order Dothideales; family Saccotheciaceae; genus Aureobasidium; species Aureobasidium sp. EXF-10728. Next base: position 5,802 of record SWBG01000096.1, read on the forward strand.
GAATCTGAAAGCTAATTAGTTTGCTAGACTTTTGGTATCACGACTTTGAAAGACTCACTCTCCAAGTGCGAGGAAGACGCCATAGACGATTACGAAGCCAGCGACATTGGAAGGATGGGCAAGATAGCTGTAAACACCGGCCATGATGAATCCGACGATTCCTTGAGCAAGCACACCAATGCCAAGAGTAAGCTTGGGACCTAGCCAGTCGCTGACAAACGAACCGCCGATACAGCCCGGAAGATAGAAGAGATAGATCAGTGTAGTCCAGCCGAACGATTTCCAGAGAGGAGCATTGTCGCCCAGCAAGTTGGACACGATAGTCGAACTGAAGAGCGAGAAAGAGTAGCCCGAGAAGTCGTAGATGAACCAGATCAAGGAAACAATGGTCAATCGCCACCAGTAAAACTTGATGACCAGAAGCCATGGGGTTTTAGCTTTTGCCATTGTTTCGCGACGATAAGCTTCAGGCTCCTTGAGTTTGAGACGGAGATATAGGAGCGAGAGAGGAGGAATCACACCGAGACCTAGACAGATGCGCCAGGCGGCGCGAAGGTGATTTTCTCCTGTGCAGAGAACCTGTAAGGCGAAGCTTTAGCATCAGCGTTCAGATGACAGTCAAAAGTAACCAACATACCACAATCATAGGCACCAGCGCAGAAACCACAAACCCAATATCGATCTGCACGTTGGTGAACAGGATGAACCATCTGTTTCTGGTTCCACTCTTGAGTTCTCCAGTGCTCTCGGCACAGCCAACACTGCCTGCTGGATACTCACCACCAATACCGATACCCAGCAAGAAACGCCATGCGGTCAAGGCAGCAAAGAGACCAGAGCTACTGCCACCAGCTCCATAGCTACCTGCACTAAGTGCAGCAAAGAGAATCAGGATGACAGTACTGGCAAACAAACTCCACTTGCGGCTGTAGTGGTCAGAGGTATAGCCGAAAATCAACATCTAAAACTCATGTCAGAATGCGATCTCGTGGCAAAATGGTCTTGGGCTACTCACACCAACCACGGTTCCAGCAAAGGTGATGGACGAGACGTTGCGTTGGGCGGGCGAGGTAGCATAGGTAGTAGGATAGATCTTTCCAAGCATCGTCGACACAAAACCGATCACACCATTCAGATATCCATCACTGAATAGACCAGCACCGCAAGCGATGACTGGCCAAAGACGTTCCCATTTAGATTTTTCGGTTTCATCGTAGGTGGTTGTGGGATGTCCTTGGTTGGAGGTCGATGGGTGCTCTTGGATGGGCGCAATCTCTGGGCTAGCACCACTAGAGTGTTTCTCGGTGCTTGTTGGCCGATCCATGGTTTCGATCCAGCCAGGTCTGATGTTCGAAGTCGCGATGGGCTATCGTGTTGTCGCTTTGGGTGACTACCAGTCCTCTTGACCGTAGAGATGAGTGCAGCTTGTGCCAATAAGGCCGAATACAAAACACTAAGCAATAATTGGAACTCGCAGTAAAACCACAGATAGTTAGAATGGTTGCAGGAGATAGGTGATATTTGTGATTCTCTGAAGCGGCAAAGGCAGGAGGTAACGCAAGGAAGGAGAGAAGCTCGCTCTCGAGGGACACGCGACCAGTTTTATGTGAGATCCTGCGATCTGCAGTTGAAGGCGATCTTGCCTGTAAAATCACCTCTGAACCAATTGGAGTGTTTCTTGGAGTGCTTATCCTGCCGCTGGTAGCTTGGATGAGCGTCCGGCTGCCGGCACACTCGGCAGGCGCTCGCGGTAGTGAGACCCCCATATCAGCAGTCCTCCTGGAGCAATTAGGCGAGTCTATCTGCCTAGCTAGCACTCAGAGGTGGCATATTTGCGTGATACAGTCGCAATTTCGAGAAACTGTACCTTCTGAACAGTACCTTGTTTGACCACAGAAAGTCCATCTCACGATTCAAGACAGCTATCGCAGTGCCTCAGATACTATACCGGGGGTCCAGATACCGTATTGCGGTCGGCGGCGTATTGCGGCAAACCATTGCTAGCAAATCCTAAAAGCTTGTACGCTTCTCTCTTCATCATAAACTCACGCGAGCAACCCAACATTCATATCTATTTCGAACAAGAGCACAAAGAACAGAAACGTGCTGAACTTGATTAAGCAGCTTTAGAGGAGCACCGTCGCCTTTTCTTTCTTTAACTTCTTCGTCAAAGCATAATCCCGCGGTGATACAAGGCGTTTTGAAGTAATAGGTTGAGTTGTCAGCATATATTCAACGTTCGAGATTTAAATTGAAGTGGGTAAGAGCACACCAAACAGCCGGGTTGTCGAAGTATAGCACCTTGCATTTGCTAAAGGTGTTATGCATACTGACACTCTGCTTGGTGATGTTGCAGCACAGTGGTACTGACATCAGTCACATGAAGTCTTGACAATAAAATGCTCTTCTTGTCACTCTTGCCCACGATATAGGATGCGAGGATTTGGTGAAGGTTGCCTGCATGGAACAAGTCCTATGAAAGCGCCAGTGCGAATATAGCTCCTGATTCGCTTCACCGTGATGGATGCTCCATTCATTACTATGACCTTGTCGAATGCCTTGCAGTGGGGCGGTAGTAGCAGAAGCGCGCGAATCAGGATCGGACATGATGGCCTGACGAGCAGTAGCTTCGAATGGAGACGAGATCAATATGTCAGCTCGTATGGTGACAAGAAATACACAAGTCGTTGGTAGGAGTGAAGAAGAGCTCGCTGTCTAAAAAGGGAAGGACCATATCGATGTCTTGGCGTCCGAATGCTCCATCGTCATCTTGCAACAAGCACATCTTTACCAAACAATCAACTCGGTCTAGTCTGCGACAACCTGATCAGACCCATCACCATGCCGCCGCCACCGCCTCCGAAGAAGCCGACCGAGCCCCAGGGCAAAAACGAACGCAACGAATACATTCCCTCCTTCATCTCCAAGAAACCCTTCTACATCGACGACGCAACCGCCTCGCAAGAAGATTACCTCGAACATCAGCGTCTCCAAGCCCAAAAAGATGAATCGCTTGCAACTCAGAAATGGTACACCAGAGGCCAACGCGCTGGTGCTGCTACAGCCACAAAATACCGCAAGGGTGCCTGCGAAAACTGTGGCGCCATGGGACATCAAAAGAAGGATTGCCTGTACAGACAACGGAAAGTGGGCGCAAAGTTTACCGGCAGGGACATCAAGGCAGACGAAAGCGGTCAAGACATCAACATGGGTTGGGAGGCCAAGAGGGATCGATGGAGTGGTTACGATGCGCGCGCCTACCAGGAAGTCGTCGACGAATACAACGACCTGCAAGCCATCAAAGACGCCAAACGCAAGGCTTCTGGAATACCAGAAGGGGATGAGGACGACGAAGCAGCCAACCAGGAAGACGGAGACAAGTACGAGGAGGAAACAGACATGGGCCGCAAACAACCAAACTCGTCCCGCAACCTGCGTCTCCGAGAAGACACGGCAGGCTACCTGAAAAACCTCGACCTCGAATCCGCAAAATACGACCCCAAGACTCGCACCTTGATCGATGACGCAGAAGGTGAATTCCAACGCGCTTCAGGTGACGCTGCCGAGTTTGCCAGAGCACAGCGTTATGCATGGGAGACCGCAGAAAACAGCGGTAGCAACAACGTCCATCTCCAAGCCAACCCCACAGCAGGCGAGCACTACCGCAAAAAGGAAGCAGAAGAGGCCGCCGCAAAGAAAGAAGCCACAAGAAAAGCCCTACTCGAAAAATACGGTGGACAGGAACACCTAGCCGCCGACCCTCTCAAACGCACCGCCATCACCGAAAACGAAGTCTACGTCGAGTACGACGAAAGAGGCAGGATCAAGGGCTTGCCAGAGAAGAAGGAAAAGTCCATGTATGCCGAGGACGTACTACTCAACAACCACACCTCAGTCTTTGGCTCGTGGTGGAAGAACTTTACCTGGGGCTACGCATGCTGCCACTCCACAATGAAAAACAGCTATTGCGTCGGCGAAGCAGGCAAAACCGCCTCCTCAAATGCCGACAAACTGGCCACTGGCGCTCTGCTCGAGGACCCAACGGCCCTGGAATCCAACACTGCAACAAAAGTCCCCAAATCCATAGCTTGGAGGGAAGAAGAGCGAAACGAGGAACACGTGCCCAATGCGCCGGATAGACCTGAAAAGACGCGCATGGACGAGCAACAAGGCAACAAAGCACCAGAAGACCGAAAAAGAAAACTAGACGAGATACGCGACGGCGTGACGGAAGAGGAACTGGACGAATACAGAAGAAAGAGAAATGCTGGAAACGATCCTATGGCTGGGTTGCTAGGCAAGGATGAATTGGTTGAGTGAATGTCCTACCGCAAAGATCACAAAAACATCAAGAAAAGGAATCATGACTCGAGACATCAATTCAGGCGATAAGAGAGGATGCCAGGATATGACAGAGTCACACACCGCCATGAACAACAACACAGACGCTTTTTCCACGACCGAGCTCCAGATCACGGATACCCCAGTCTCTTGCATCCCGAATCAGGACAAGATGAGAAGTGTAGGTCAGTAGTGGTTGGCCGTCTCGTGCATCAAGAACTTCATTGGGTAGAATGAGCTTGGGAGACAGGCCACACTCATCGGCCAACGGACACCGCTCTGTTGTTGCCCACCACTGCCAACTCGTCCCAGTCTAATATATGGCCAGAAGGACCGAGGTACACGGCGCTGTCGTTACTGCACGAGTGCCATGCAATCAAGCAAGCATATGTAGCACCGCAGCAAAGTGACAATAATGTCAAAACTGTACGAACACATATTTGAGTCGAGCATCGAGCGTGATTTTTGCGGATATTGTGTATGATTTATTGCCTATGATTTATTGCCAAAGCTTGATTGATATATAAGAACCAAAGCAAGCAAGATAAATGAAACGCATCTGCTGGGCTAAAGTACACTGTCAAAAAGAAGATAGTCAACTTTTTCTCGGAAGAGCGAAAAGTAATAATATTGTTGCAAGTGTGAGTTTTGCACCACCCCAAGCCGCCGTGAAGCCAGTCCCAAGCATATCAGCCCCCAGCAATTCCAGTGAAACCCTTCCATTCCATCTCGTTCCCTCAGAGATCCCGTGATCAAACGCCAAAAAAGCAATATTGTGATTCGTGTCTAGTCGATGTCCATTGCGGCAGAAGCCTGAGGAACGACAGAAGGAATGGCAAAAGTGGGACTTGGTGAGCCCTTGTCTGAAGAGTCGTCGGCAATGGGCTCGTCACTGGCAAACATGGACTCGGTCGCCGAGCTAATGATTGTTTGTGGAGACATCAATTTCGAGACCAGCTCGGTGGGATTCTTTGTGACGAGAACAGCTTGCTTGAGATCATTGCTCCAAAGCAAGAATAGCTTCTGACCAGAGACTTTGTTGGTTGCAACACCAAGGTAACCAGGGATGGAAGAGTTCTCGAACCACAGCTCGATATCGGTAAGACCAGGGTAATGCCTGCGAACCCATCTTGTGTAGGCTTTTGCCGAGATCTGGAGGGCTTCACTCGCGTCGAGACGCATCCACGAGATGCCGAGGAGGCGCGTGACCTCGTCGATCAGGGGCTCGACTGATGCAGTGCGACGGTGAGCAGAGGCCTCGATAGTCAGAGCAATGTCGTTTGATTCGGGGCCAGAGGGACCGAGACGTTGGGATTTGCGACTGGGCATGGTGGGTCTCGATGCTTGGGTGGCTACAGGACTGATTTGGGGTGTTTCAACCCACGTGTTTTCGACCCAGGTGCCAGTAGAAGATTGACCGTGAGGCTTGTTAAGCAGAGTCATTCCAGGACCATAGACGGGTTCTCCGCGGTTGATGGGCGAGCTAGACAGAGGAGCAGCCAGTGTGACCTCTTCGTCGTCATCATCGTCGCGTGAGCGTTTGCGTCCAGCAGCAGAAGGTAGTGATTGTGTAGGTGGAGTGTTCTGCTTGAAGAAGGTGTTGTTGCCCATAGTGGTAGGTGGCTGGTGTATTTGAGAGTGAGGGAAGTATTGCGCCGATGGAGCAGGGAGAACGACGGTCGGCGACGAAGCGTAGAAGGAAGACATTGTGAGGATTGGGTAGTAGGGACTGTTTGCTAGATCAGAAAGCTACAATAGTTGAGCAGTCAATGCTCTGTTCTAAAGGGTCGAATGAATTGGCGAAGCTTGTCGCGTCGCGAAGCCGGGAAGACGCGACGGCGATGATAAGATGGAGAAAGTGGAAGATTGATTAATGACGTCGAGTCGATGAGGTGAAGCGGTGGATGGTCGTGTGAGTCGAGATGAAGGGAGAAATGGGTAAGGCAAAGTGAGCGAGAGAGGAAAGGGGAAGTGGAAAGAGGGAAGGGACGTCCTCTTGAGGAGCGAGAAAGAGCTTGTGGTTTCCTTTCCGAGAAGCCTTGCGACTGGACCCTTGATCAGCTTTCTAGCCGGGCAACAACGACTTGGACAAAGGTGGAAGCTAGACATGCGCCAAGCAACTGTTCGATTGGACGGTGGAGCGGCCCACACTGCCAGATTCGGCTTAGAGCCTTCTGTGTCAGAGTGGATGGCCTCGCGCTGAGTTTTGCCTGTCGTCGCCGTGCCAGAAGTTGTGTCACGAAAGCATAACTGTGAAGCTTGCACAATCCCCCCTCACAAGTTATGTCTGGCTGCACAAGACACCTCCGAGAGCTTGGCGTTATTTCTCCAGCGGAACTTCTCCAAAAGTTGAGGCGCGCGCAATTGCTGGTCAAGGGCCCAAACAGACCGTCTATCTGCATATCTCGACGACCTAATCAAAGAGTCGACTCTGCACCAAGTCAGAGCTTCCCCGACGAAGTCTACACAACAAGTCTAGTAGCTAGCTTGGACTACAGTCCAGCAACAAGACAGTCAAGATGCAGGCCCCCGTTGTGGTCATGAGTGAGCTTCTACACACTCTGCCATCTGCTATACATACTAAGCACACAATGCAGACACCAACAGTGGTGAGCGCCAATTTGGTCGCAAAGCCCAGCTGTCCAACATTACCGCCGCAAAGACGTACGCTCGACAGCCCACCTCCCTGCCTGCATCCATCTGACAAGTCGCAGCGTCGCAGACATTATCCGATCATGTCTGGGTCCCAAGGCCATGCTGAAGATGCTGCTCGATCCCATGGGCGGTATCGTCCTCACCAACGACGGCCACGCCATCCTGAGAGAAATCGAAGTCGCCCACCCGGCCGCAAAGAGCATGATTGAGCTGGCCAGAACACAAGACGAGGAAGTCGGCGACGGTACTACTTCAGTCATCATCCTTGCTGGTGAAATCCTCGCCCTCTCTCTCCCCCAGCTCGAGCGTAACATTCACCCCGTCGTCATCATCCAAGCATTCAAGCGCGCCCTCAGTGATGCCCTTCAAGTCATCCAAGACGTCTCGGTCCCTGTCGACACGTCGGACGACGAGCAAATGTACAAGCTCATCTCTTCGTCAATCGGCACAAAGTTCGTCTCAAGATGGTCCGACATGATGTGCAACCTGGCCTTGACTGCGGTGCGCACCGTTTCCTACAGCGGTGGTGGTGGAAAGCAAGAAGTCGACATCAAGCGTTACGCTCGCGTCGAGAAGATTCCTGGCGGCGAGATCGAGGACAGCAGAGTCCTGAACGGAGTCATGCTCAACAAGGACATCACCCACCCCAAGATGAGGAGGCGCATCGAAAACCCCCGTATTGTTCTGCTCGACTGCACGCTCGAGTACAAGAAGGGAGAGTCGCAAACAAACATTGAGATCACAAAGGAGGAGGACTGGAACCGCATCCTGCAGATCGAGGAGGAGCAGGTCAAGCAAATGTGCGACGCCATCATCGCCGTCAAGCCCGATCTGGTCATCACCGAGAAGGGTGTTTCCGACCTCGCCCAGCACTTCCTCATGAAGCACAACATCACCGCCCTGCGCCGTGTCCGCAAGACCGACAACAACCGTATCGCTCGTGCTACTGGCGCCACCATCGTCAACACTGTCCAGGACCTCACCGAGTCGGACGTCGGCACCCAGTGCGGCCTCTTCGAGATTGAGAAGATTGGCGACGAATACTTCACTTTCCTCACAAAGTGCCAAAACCCCAAGGCCTGCACAATCCTGCTTCGCGGCCCCTCAAAAGACATTCTCAACGAGATCGAGCGCAACCTCCAGGACGCCATGGGTGTCGCCCGCAATGTCGTCTTCCACCCTTACCTCTCCCCTGGCGGTGGTGCCACCGAGATGGCCGTCAGCGTACGATTGTCACAGCTCGCCAAGGGTGTCGAAGGCGTCGCCCAATGGCCATACCGTGCCATTGCCGAAGCCATGGAAGTCATCCCCCGCACCCTCATCCAGAACTCTGGCAACTCGCCTATTCGCGTCTTGACTCAGCTCCGCGCAAAGCACGCCGAGTCGAACGACAACAGCAGCTGGGGTATCGATGGTGATGCCGGTAAGGTCTGTGACATGCACAAGCTTGGCGTCTGGGAGCCTCAGGCCGTCAAGCTCCAGAGTATCAAGACTGCTGTTGAATCGGCTTGCTTGTTGCTCAGAGTCGACGACATTTGTGGTGCCAAGAAGGCTGCGACAGCAGGCGGCCAGATGGGTGGTGGTGATGATTAGATGCTTTGATCTGGAAACCAAAGAAAGGAGATACCATGTATTAGCATAAAAAGAGATTTTCAGACAATTCAAACCACAAAAGATTGCACACGTCTACGACTTGAAGCTAGCTCATGGCTTTGATTTTGTCACTGAAAAATGATTGTATAACAACAAGTATTGAACTCCATTCTCGATGCCGACCATGCCATTTCTTCTTTCTTCCTCCCTTACGGCTCAAAATACTTAGGCACCCGCTTAACCAACTCCCCAACCTCCTCATCACTAACAATATACTCAAACCCTTCCTTCTCCACCACTTCCTCGCCATCAACCTCCCTCACCATCCTCCGATACCCATAACAATTCCTCCACCTCCACCCTTTTGCTTTCTTCCCCATTTTTTCAGCCTCTGCGATACTCGTCCCCCCAACCACCAATTCCCAGGTCACAAACACTGCTGCTGCACAAGCGGAGATTTCTTTGATGGCGACGCGCACCATCCTGATGTCTGTGCCTACACCACAGGACGCGAGTTTTTGGAGGTGGGTCAGTGTGCCCTTTGCCGCTTCCTCTTGGGTTGCGACGACGGTGTTTGTGCCTAGGGTGAAGGAGACTAGGTTGGGCAGGTAGTGGGTGCTCATTTGGGTTGCGCAGGCGTGCAGGTCTGAGGGTGTGGAGCTGGCGCCGACGGCGGTTGCTGTGGCGTAGGAATGGGCAAAGGCGGTTGCATGAGGGGAAATGCCTGTGTTGGAGGACATGGCTTTGTTTTGGTGTTTTTGGTTTTGTAGTATTTGGTGGGTTTTTGATGATGGAGATGGTTTTGGTGTTGGGGTTAGAGGCTTGGTTTTGGCTTTTCTTGTATCAAAGGATAGTGGGGAGTTTGTGGTGATCTGATTCCTTTGAGGACAAGGAAGATGTCACGAGATCTTTCGGCAAGTAGTTAAAGAGGATTCAATGTTGTAGATTGTTAGCGGTGATGTGTTTCTCACCAACAGTCCATCTCATGAGGTCTCTGAAGCTTTCGCGGGCCGAGATCGGACCATCACTCTACGTTTGATATTGCTTCTGATGACATTTCAAACATACGAGCATTATCGATAGGGTCCATCTGCGATGACAGTCGGCCTTGAGTTTTTGCACTGCTCGAAACCCCACAGCAAAATTGGCAAGACACCCCGGTGATATATGATTGAATGTAAGCATTTCTCTCAGAACTACAACTGGTCTCGAGCAGGAAGCTATTCATCTGCTCCATCTCCATTCTCAATCTGTAAGCCTAGTGGCAAGGTGGACAAAAACAGAATCCCCAGCGCCACGCTATCCTACCCATTCCATGATGCCGTATGTATTTGCACCGAGAAAAAGAAAAAGAAACATCGACAGTGTTCAGAACAACAAGAACAAAAGAACCGAAAACAAAAAGCAAAGAGGGGAGATTTTTTGTGGTCGCCATTTGTGAATGCAGAAAGAAAAACCAGACGGGAGAGTCAAACAACCGACCGACTCGATAAAAGCAGAAGCATGGTCAAAGGCAATCAATCAGCCAAAGCAAACAGCAGGGGCTCATCATCATCCACAGGCGCAGAAACTTCACGGTTCTTGCGTCTGCTGCTGACTCCACCCGAGCCACCACTTCCACCCTCTCCCTGCGAGAGCAACTCGGATAGACTGAGCTCGCCTCTGCTACCCTCGGCGACAGGCATGCTTGCTGAGCGCATGCCGTAAGCATCCTGATCTTCGACGTTGGTGATACCTCTTGCGCGTGCTTGTTGCGTTGTTGATGATGAGCGGCGGTTCGAGACAAACGTGCGTGGCGAAGTCGGAATATCAATGGCTGTGGACAGGGGTGTACCAGAGCCACGCGGGGGCAGGTGAGCAGACACGTCTCTTGCCCCGTCACTCGAAGCTTGGATGTGTGTACCGGAGAGACGACTGCGACTGCGATCGCGTGTATAGTCTGCAGTGATGCTGTTGTTGCTCAGTCGTGACGGGATTGCTGGTATGTGTGGAGTATGTGGTGAGATGGGTTTGCCCGGCGATGAAGAAGTAGAGATGGAGCCTGGGATCATGCCTGGCACGTTTTGCAGCTGTCGGCTTGATGAACTGGAAGATCTTTGCAGCATTGTTGATGATTGCATTGAATCAGACAGCTGAGCTGTCGAGTCTCGCATACGCGAGAACTTGGAGAATTGCGCAGCAGTGCGTTGCGAGTTGGCACTCAACGAAGCTTTGTCGGTTTTGTTAAGGCTTGGCAAGCCCTTGTTTTTGTCGAGCAGTTTGAGAAAGTCGGCGATGTTGTCTTCATCGGCTTGCACTGAGCCTGAGCTGGCACCTCCTTCGCCTTCCTGAAGCGTGCTCGACTCACGGTTAGTGGATGAGACACTAGCTCTGCCGCTGCTGTTGTTATCTTCTTCAACTCTACTGCTGGACACCGAGGGGAAACGTGCTCTTCTGTTGCTGAAGCTCGACGAGTACCTCTGGATGGGAGCAGGTTTGGGCGAGCTGGATGCGGAAGAGCCTGCAGCCGTCTCAGCGACGGCACCAGGGTTTCGCAAGGCCATTTGAGGTAATGTTGACAACGACGATTTCCTAGCGTGTGCGAGCAGTGGGTTGCCTGCACTACGACCGACCGAACTGCTTGGTGAGCTGGACAAAAAGTTACCAGCTGCAGGTGATGATGACAAAGAGCCGGCCTTGAAAGGTTGAAACGACACAGACGGTCTACGCTGTGGTGCGTTTGGCTCTCTTAGAGATGAAGGAGTAAAGCGCGACGCTTCTCGGTCTCGCTGGCTTTGTGAAGAGTAGCGGCGAAGTGGCTCGTCTTGTTGTGACGATGGCGACGGCTGCGACGTCTCTCGTTCGTCGATTGCTTGTGCCGAGATAGGTCGATCAGCAGGCTCACGGAAGGAGCTGGTTCGAGGAGATGATGCCAGGGTTGTGCTTCTCTGCGCAGTGCGTTGAAACGAGGAAGAAAATTTGGGTCGCAAAGAAGGGCGATCCTGATCCATAGAAGTTCTTTCTCTGCTCGACTCGCCCGACAGGCTACTATCAGGCCGTTCGTGACCAGACATTCTGGCGCTGATCAGGCGTTCAGAGAGCTCGACCTGCAAGTCAAGGTTCTTGCGGTATGTGACGGAGATGTTCAGAGAGCCCAAAGGGCAATGTAGAGGCGAAAAGCGATACGTTTCGGTTGGACGTCTGTCGGAAGGAAAGATGGAACAGCTCAGAGTATCTACTCGAGATTTCTCAGCGAGCGAGCCGTCAGAGACACGATACCTAGGTCGTAGTGTGGGAGGGCCTGTAGCAGCTTGCTTTCCGAGGCGGGTCCTTAGCTTCCATGCTGGAAGCAGGCGAGCATAGGTGCAGAGTGCTCTGCATGTGATGACGCCCTTTTTATAGAAGCTAGGAGCAGGCTCGTTGGGGGTAGCTGGAGAAACTGACGAAGCGTCGTCCAAGCTGATTGTCCATCTCTCATATACAAAGGTGGAGAGTGGATGATTTTGAGGCGTCGGGGCGTGTGCTTCGAGTCTTCTCAGAGTCTCGCTTACGTCCCAAGGCTTGCCTTGTTCATCTATGGCGACCAGCGTCTGGTTTGGGGCGAGCTGGGCAGTGTCCAGGTAGACATCGATTACCAAAGGAGCGGGCTTCTCTACAGTTGCATCCATGGACCTCCACTCTTGCAAGTCTTGGTTCAGCATGTCTGTTTCCTCTATTAAGGTATTGAACTGGATGTGGTCAGACATGGTTACGGTACGAGATACAATACGGATGGAACAAAGCAAGATGAAGATGGCAGAAGGGATGCAAAGTTGTCTATTCTAGAAGAATGACATGTTCGGCACAGAAACTCTCCGACACAAGAGTGCCTGGCAGTCATGTAGCTGCCAGGTTCATGATCGCACAGGGCCAGCCCAGACTCGAAGAGAGACTACTGCGGTGGTCAAGGGAGTGTACGGCAACAGTTGCGAGTGAAGGCGGAAGAGGAGAGGTTACGTACCCATCGATCGATCTTTGCCTCGCCAGTCTTGGACATGGCAGGGGGCAGGCTGACTCGGGAGGAGCAGATGATGAGAGCGGCCTTTGTAAAGAAGTGCTGAACAACCAAGTTGGCCCTGTCTTTTGTGCCTTGGTCCATACTCTGCTTCTGGGAGGCCGACGACAGGTCCTCGGTGGAGTATGTCCGGTTCGACATGGTGTCTCTCGGGTTGGAGGGTCTTTGGGTGTTGGATAGGGTGGTGGGTTGTGTGGGTTGGGCCCTGGCCGAGGGGCGGGGGTGTTGGTGCATGGTATAATCTACAAGGGGGATGGCGTATATACTAGATGGGCGTCTTTTCGAAGGGCAAGCGATCCATCATAGTGACAGTCGTCAGGTGTTGAACCTTGATGGCGGCTCTCGGCGGTGGTCGGTGACGGGGCAGTGGTGGACGACGATGAGGATACTGCTGCTGGCCGACTATGGCTGCATGGTGACTTGAGCAGGAGGACAAGGCTGAGGTTTAGACGAGTGATAGCAGGTCGAAAGCGTGGACCTGACGGCGTCTTGTGGTGCTGCGTGGGCAGTCCCTTATCGCCGTGCGCTCGATGCAGCTTGTGACTCGACAATGCGCTAGCTTGGACAAAGCTCTAGACAGGTCCCCGCGCGAGCTGACTGGCCAGCTTCAACAGGACAGTAGAGAGGTAGGCGAGTGAGGAGGTGGATGAGGAGAAAAAGAGGAGAAGGAACCACCGACCCAAGGTCGAATGAGCTCTTTCCTTATCGCCTCGACGACAACGACTCATAGCCCAAACCATCGACGCTGCCTCGACTTCCCCGGATCTGAAACCGCAACTGCACCCGCCCAACCATCGTCGCCCCTCCCCATTCGGCCAACTCCTGCTGCTGCCTCACGTCTGCCTGTCGCTGTTTGATTCAAGCTCTTCTTATCAATCGTCACTGTAAAGCCTTGAGTTGTCTAAGTAGCAGAACCTCCTTTGTTTTTTCCACTTGCTTCTTCGCAAGCAGGAAGACCCTGTCTATCTCCTCGAAGATGACAAACTAAAGCACGCAACCGCCACCACTCATCACGCGCCATGTCGCAAACTAGACACAATTTCTCGCCATAATCACCTGCACCCCATCTGCGCATACTGCTGTACTCTGCTGTCTGACACCCTGTTGGAGGAGAATCTCGCCAGTCGGGAGTCTTGCCTCGCAGCAGGGCTTGAGCGGCAATATTCTCACTGGTTGCACTGACTGACCGTTATCATAATCGCTCACAACTTCCAATCTCGCCTGCATGCTGCAAACGCGAAAACGGTGCTCTTCCAGACCGGAACAGTGGTCCTACAATTGACACATAAGTATCAATCAAAATACAGGCGCCTTCCACTCAGCTTTCAAAGGCTTGAGAGGGTTCATGGAAGCTCGCTGGAGCTCAAGCTGCACATTAGACGTATTGATCTGCACGCCATCTATTGGCCAACTTGACGTTGACTTATACGGACAAGTACCTGCATACACTTCATCAAGTCTCATGTACCAAGACACTCCGGTGCCGAGCCCGACAATTAACACCTCTTGATGCGCGTGATAACTAGGGTACTAAGGAAATACAGCGCAGAGAAAGTCACCAAACTCCTCTCACGTCTTGACAACCTCATCAAGTATTACAAACTGCTCGTCTTCTTCGGCTTCCGAATCAAGCAACACCATCGCATCCAATGGCAAGGTAAGCATAGGATCCGAGTGTCCGGTATCAACACCCACCAGTATTGGAATTTCCAGTCCATATAGTTGGTCCAGAAGCATTTTTTCGAATCCAACAGTCATCTTCTCGTCGTACATATATGGACGTCCAACAACGACACCAGCAATTTTCCCCAGTATCCCAGAATTGCGCAAGTCAGGCATTGCAGACCGAGCAGCATCCAGCGAGAAAGGCTCTCCAGGCCCGTGTCCCTCTGATATTTCAAGGAGCAAAACTCGACCTGTGTAGGCAGGTAAATACTCAGTCCCGCAAAGCTGTACCAGAGAAGGAAGACATCCGCCATAAAGCCTGCCCGTCACCCTACCAGCCTTGAGCCATTTCCACTCTGGCGCAGGCATCAAAGTCCTCGGCGTCTCTTCCTCATCTGCGGATAGCCAATTCTTGAACTCCATAGTATGCACCCCAGATCTCGGTACACCCCTTCTCCCGCCTTTCCCCATCACCGTGTCAAAAAAGTGATCAGCAGTAAACCGCAGCGGGCCCGGCGACTCCCCAAACTCTGGAATCACAGCAGGGCCATAAAACGTCCTCAACCCCGTCTTTTCAAAGATCGCATGGTGCAACAAAGTAACATCAGAGTACCCACAAAACACCTTTGGGTTCCTCCGTATCAAGTCATAGTCAATATACGGCAGCAATTCATTTGCAGATAACCCTCCAGTCGTGCAGACTATTGCTTTGACCCCGGGATCTGAGAACGCGGTGTGGAGTTCCGAGCAGCGGAGTTGGATGGCTGATAGGTGATTGGAAGGTAGAATTTCGTTGTAGATTGTTTTGACGTGGAAGCCGTGGTAAGAGAAGAATGTTGTGGCCTTTTGGATGCGGCTGGCGAATAAGGTGTTTAATCTGGATGAGGGGGAGATGAAGGCGATGGTGTCGCCGCGGTTGAGGGCAGGAGGGATTATGGCTTCTTGGTGGCCCATTCTGGGGGTTTTAAACTCATCAACATTTGTGTCTTGATGCCGTGGTGTGAAGTTGCTGTATGGACACGATGAGTCAGTGGACGATGTGGTTCCCACGGAGATCAGAATATTGATAAGTTGGTGCTGACTTAGCATTTATCACATGATCCGGTGTGGTCTAACGGCTAGGATTTCTCGCTTTCACCGAGGAGGTCGGGGTTCGATTCCCCGCACCGGAACTTCTTCTTTTGGTTTTTGCCTCGTCATCTCTGTTTTTTTGCATCATCGCACGGCTGCTTCATTTTGCTGATATGCGCTAAGGCACTGTGTATACTCTTCTAAATGCTCTCACGATGAAGTGCATGTCTCTCCTAGTTAGCCTCATGACTTGCGACAAGTACACCAGAGCTCGTAGGAGGAAAAAAAGGCAGGCACAAAGATGAAATCAGGCAATCAAGAGCTTTTCGTCTTCTTGAGAATACACAGGTATCGATCTGTGGACTCGATAGTCGTAGGAGTAAAGTCCTGTATGTCCTCCCAATGCAAAACTCCTGCCCAAGAAACAATAGATCCTCCAACGCCTTGCTACCCATGCCGATGTAGTGATGCTATCATGATATCAACCTCTGCTTATCTTAGGATCAAAGTCCCGAAACCTTGTAGCTCCCTCCAATGTCTCCTCTTTCAGCATCAGCAGACGCCTGGTAACGATCGCCCTGGTGGGCGTTGCCGAAACTGGAACTGCGGCGTGTTCTTTCATGATGTTGGGTTCCGCTGATGCTCGAACTGCGACGTCTCTTCTCGTCATAAACGTGGTCGGGAGCACGGTGGGCATCTCGAGGCACATTTAGACTATCACGAGTACGGTCAGAATCGGCACCATCATGAGTAGTTCCAGACAAGGTACCATCATAGCCACGTGAACCAGTAGGGTTGCCTTCACTAGCAGAAGACACCTGTTTGATCGGAGGAAGGGCGGGAGCGGGACCAGAGGGATGGGTGTTGCCGTAGCCAGTGTTGCCATAGTTTGCAGGAGCACGAGGAGCAGCTGCAGCTTGGCGAACATCTTGTGAGTGATAGATGCCGCGGCCGTCAGCAATGTACTCACTACGTCCAATTGCCACGTTGGGTCTGGCCACATCTGCTGCAGTGTTTGCCGTGTCCTCGTCGACCTGGAAAACCTCGGCTTCCTTGTCGTTGAAGTCTTGTCCAGGGTTGGCCGTCTCGTATTCCAGAATCTTGATAAACTTGTAGAATCCGACAGCCAGGATGGATCCAAGGAAAGGTCCAAGCCAGTAGATCCAGTCTGTATCCTCAAATTAGTATTTGATCCAAGAAACAAAGAAAGAAAACAGTAGAGGATGCAGAGGAAGAGACAAAAAAAGTCAATAACAGGGAGCTCAAGCATGTTCACTTACGGTAGCCTGGGAAGACGGCCAGAACGACGCAGGGTCCGAAGGAGCGGGCAGGGTTGAGACTGCCACCAGTAAAGTAGACACCGGTTAATTCAGCGATGAAAAGCGACAATCCGATGCCAATGGGAGCAAGGAAGGTTCCTTTGTGCTTCTCAGCGGCGAGCATGAGAATGGTGAAGACGAGCATGGCAGTCAGGAACATCTCAATGAACAGGCCTCTGACGATCGAAGTGCCACCTCCGAGGGTTGTCGATACGTTCATGGCCGAGGGGAAGAGGCACGAGACGATTCCAGCAGCAGCGATGGCACCAAGGATCTGGCCAATAAAGACGAGCAGGCCGCGGACCCATTTGCAGGCACCAATGAGGCAGAGGGCGAGTGTGACCTAGAGAGAAGATTAGCATGGTGCGAAAGATGGGCGAATGTGTGATCGACTCACTGCCGGGTTGAAGAGGCCACCAGTGATGCGGAAGAAGACCCAGGCGTTGACAGCAAGCGAGAAGCCAAAGGCCAATGCAATGTACAACAGAGCAGATGTGTTGGGGGCTTGGGTAATGGAGCCATCCGTATTGTTCGACGAGGCATTGCTGGTAGCGGCGTTGGCGACTTGGGTGGCGCTGAAGGCGAAGAACAGGAAGAGGAAGGTTCCGACAAACTCGCCAACGACGGCAATGAATTGGTTGCGGACCTTGTTAGGGAGCCAACCAAAGCCAGCGAGGCGGTGTTCATGCTGAGAACTGCTTTCGCGGTACTTCATGAAAGGGAGGGTAAGACCCCTGCCTGGACGGTCGAGATTCATGGTGGTGGATTATGAGATGTAGGATCGAGGTTGCTGTGGAAGAGATGCGGTAGCGGTAGTGCTCTGAGAATGTTTGCTGCAGGAAGTCGTCGTGCGACGCAGGCACTGAATAAGTTGGAGGTAGGACAAGCACAGGTTGATGCCAAAGTGAGCTTGATGCAAAGGTAACGAAGATGGGAGTTGAGTAAGATACAGAAGGGTGCGAAGCGAAGACGGAGGCAAAGACTCGAGCTTCGAGGCGACGCGCATACAGTCAGTTCTCGAGGAAAGAGCCACCGCGATGTACGGACATTTCTCTCTTAAAGCATGACGAAAGTGCTGCCCGCACGGCAGGCGCGACCTCTCAACACTGAACCTACTTACTCGTTTCAGAAACGGCAAGCCCTCAGCGTCGTGCCGATCTCTGGTACAGCCGCGTATATCTGTAAGCTTCGTACGCTTCGTTGGACGCTCGAGTAGAGGAAGTCGAGAAATGCTGAGACAAATTATGCCACTGACGCAGTCCATCCTCTACCAAAAAGGTGATCCACGATCCACCCCCACCTCACCCCACACTGCTCGGAGTCCTTTTGTCGACTTTCTCCTTCGAGTCTCTGTGCCCATCATGGTTTGCCATGTACATATCTCAGCCCGTGCTGCATCATGCAAGGTTGTTTCTGCAGAATCTCCCCCTACCTGTGTTCCGCATAGCCGTTGCTTGTATCAGTACTGGTGAGGACTACTTTGGATCTGCCAATGCTTGCAACGAAGAGATCGGTTTTGGCGACACACGGACCTCTAATAGCACGGGTGATTTGCATCGACCGGCAAATCGTTGATGTCACAAACAAAACTGTCTTCACGTGTAAATTGGATTGTTGAGCAGAGCCCCAAGATATTGATGGTCAGAGAAATCAATTCTCCGATCATATGTGGCCCTGACTCGAACATATAAGAGCAGGAGAAAAATCTCAAAGTCGGCCATGTAGAGTTTGGTGTCCAGAGTCTTCTGCGCGAGAAGTCCAAAAGTGCATGGTGGAGAACGTGTTCAGACCCAACCGTTCGTCGTATTGTTACCTTTAGTGTCCCTTCTGCACTTCAGCTGCCATACCTGGTGCGAATCGTCTACTATGCCTTGACATTAACATGTTCACTCCCACTCTGACAGAGATTGGCGAGAGCGTAGAGAGGATGAAGAGCAGACCGTCGGTATCGCGACATCACGTGTGTGATGTCGGCTGTCGGCAAAGAGATGAAGATTGAGTGATCAGTCCAAAGTCAGTCATGCGGCGCGCAAAAGGCAAAGCACGCAGAGTAACTCGACACACGGTCACACCCCTCAGTCTGGCCTGGTTTGGTGTGTTGAGAGAGGGAAACTCTCGAGTGTTTACCTCGAAACACTTTCTGTTGTTCGCAGTCGCGTCTACCTGTTGATACTCTCTTCGTTCTGTTAGACACAGCCAAACGCTTTCCCACCTCCAGCTTGTCGCCATCATCATTACAGCCTGCCATCGCCACTTCTGCCTGACAGTCGGGTCCGACGGGCGCATACACCGAGAGCGCCCTAGTGATATGAACCACGCTCAAGACAAGCATCAACGCGCTTTGTAATTTCTGCGGTTGCACGCCCCATATATTTAACCTCGTACCACAGCCAAGATGCGGCCTCTACGACTGCTCCTTTCGCTGTCGTCGTGCTTGATCTTCATCATCGTTCTGTCGTTTGTCGCCGCATCAAAGACGAGATCCGTGTCTGCAGCACGCGACCACAACAGCCGTCTCGGAGCCTACTTTAGCTGGAACTCTCCCTCGTCGCTATTTCCGCCATCAGCTATTATAAGCCTAACCGACGACAACTCGACATTCTTCCTCGCCCGCCCCGCTGCCTTCGGTCCGCCCTTACCTGGTCGCGGCCTCAGCGGTCAGATTTGGATAGGCGCCGGCTTCGGCGACGACAATCCTAGCCATGGCGGTATTGCTGGAGCAGAAGGAGAGCTCGGCTGCAGCGACGTGCCAGGATGGAGCGACGGCGAATATTCCCCTACAACCTTCGAAACGATCCCTCAGGAGCAGGATGTCAAATCAGGGGTCAAGGGAAGCAAGAATAAGAGGAGCTCGGAATCAGAAACACAAACAGAGGGTGGCGCTGCAGACGTCCAGGTTGATGGCACAGACGACCACCTACATCAACCACTGCCTTCCTCGTCAGATGTCGGTTCGACACAGCTGACGCAAACATCAAAGAAGGCAAAGAAGCCAGGACATGCCGACATCCAATCACTGCAAGAGACGGCAGAGATTGCAGGCAAGGTTGTGCTGCTGAGTCGAGGTGGATGTGGCTTCCTGGAGAAGGCCAAGTGGGTACAAAGAAGAGGAGGTGTCGCCTTGATTGTCGGCGACGATATGCGTGGAGGTCCGTTGGTGACCATGTACGCCCGGGGCGATACATCCAACGTTACCATTCCTTCAATCTTCACATCACACACCACAGCACACCTCCTGTCTAAGCTGGTTCCTTCAGGAGGTTTCCGTGAAGGCATGTCTGCTCAGGACGCCGCGCGTCTGGAGCTAGGGTTGCCTGTGAGTGGTAATCCCACCGTGAGGAACAAGAAGCAACCAGACTCGACCAACACAGCACCCACTCAGTCTTCAATCGTCAACCGCCAGAAAGAGGACGACGACGAGGAGTCGGGAAGCTGGTTAAGTTCACTATTCTCCTCATCAGACGAGGATCGTCATGATAGCCGAAGACCACCTAGCAGTGGTAAGATCGATTGGGTCTTGCAAAAGGACTTTGAAGATGAAACACCGAAGAAGTACAACACCAAGTCTACCAGTACCACCAAATCGACCAAACAGACAAAGGCACCCAGCAGTGACGAGTTCGTCATTGGCGTCCATGATTGGCGAGACCCAGACTTGCTTGACTCACAAATCAACGCGGCTCAGACAGCATCAAGCAAGTTACCCAAGTCGGCTGAACAGAACTCTGCTGCACCTCATGCAGGACCCAAAGGCGGCAGTATCACTCCGGGGAGTGGAGAATACCACCAGGCTGGCGAGAAGCCAATCAATCTCAAAAGCCCTAAGAAACCCGAGAAGAGTAAACCGGGTCCCAAAAAGGAGCCAGCTGCTGACAAACCCAAATCATGGATAGGTCGTCTCGTTGGTGCTGATAGCGAGGTGAACCAAGACTCGGAGGAGAAGGTCAAGTCACCACACGTCGTATCACAGGTCAACAGCAAGCCTGTTGTCAAGACTACTGGCGAACATGACAGTCCAGACGGGTCGCACGATGGTCTGTGGGTTACTCTGACCCCTGCATCCATGTCTTCTTCGCCGTTCTTCGATACATTGCTGGTCTTGGTAGTTTCGCCTCTGGTTACGTTGACTATCGTGTACGCTCTGCTGCTGCTTCGTTCTCGCATTCGTCGCAGAAGATGGAGAGCTCCCAAGTCTGTCGTTGATCGCTTCCCTGTACGGATCTATCATACGGTCCCCAGCAGCAACAGTTCCAATGCAGCGGAAAGCACTGCAACATCTCCAGACGCACCGACCCAGACCACACCTCTTCTTCATGCCGGGGCACGACCCATCTCTCAAACAAGATCGAGACCAAGGTCCCGTACCGTCAGTGAAGTGCCTGTTTCCAACCCCAGCCCTGCAAACACTCTGAGCCTGGACCAAGTGCAGGAGAAGCGTGAGGCCGGACTAGCTGAATGGCGTAGGAGATATGGTGGTAGACAACGTGATTGTGCCATCTGCATTGACGAGTTTGAGGACGGTGTCAGCCGTGTCATGAGTTTGCCTTGTGGCCACGAGTTCCACGTCGATTGCATGTAAGTTTTTCACAATTCCTTCGAGATATTCGTTTGCATCTGACTCTTTCTAGTACCCCATGGCTCACAACACGCCGCCGTACTTGTCCCAATTGCAAGGCCGATGTCGTTCGCTCGTTCGGTCGTGGTGGTGGTTCTTCATACTCATCATCGTCAGCCCAACCGCTGCTCGCCCACTCACAGGACGACTCTTTGGACATTGACGACGTGCAAGTGCAAGCAGTCAATACTCGCAACTACGATCCTGCTGCAAACGAGCCACTCACCGATCTTGAGCAAGGAAGTGTCGACCCTGACCGTACGAGATAAACAAATCCAGATCGATATTCATGAATGGGATGACTGGCGTCCTTCCCTCGAGTCTTTATGAGCTGGCTCTGTCTTTCCTTCTCTTGCATTGCTCAAAGCATCAGCGATGGAGTGAATCAAGGATTCTTGTGAGATAGATCTTCGCTTCATGTTTCCTCGCCTTCTGGAATGAGGCCTTGACCCTCTCTAGCTAGTCATCTCAACAACGTTCTCCACACCGCAATGGAGACTTTTCGTTTCCTCACTCCAATCGTCGTGCCATTGTTGTCGTAGATGTGACCAGGGTTTCTGATCCCGGATCCTGGATCGCATTGACTCAGAGTATATTCATCGCGTGTTGCTCTCATGGCACGATCAGATTAGCCGCAAGCCCAGTGCATCGAAGGAATCCGTGATTAATATATGCCACATGGTATGCACCTTCCATGCACTTCCAAATCATCTTGACCCGCATCTGACCAAGCTGCACTCGTCCGAAACCAGCAGTGCTGGTTTCTACTTCAAACTTGGCTGGCTGCCGGCAGTGGTTTGCGTCTGTGCTGTTTGTCGAAGAATCTATCATAAAACTGGCTGTTGCATCGTATATCGGGGTAAGCCAGGTCCATGGATGTCAAGGCTTTTGAAAAGTCATGTCATGTATGTACTTTGAAGACGGTCGGATCACTTTTCCAAGATCGTAAAAGAGAGAGGTGAACTAACGACAAGCGCGACGGTCCGTCGGCAGCGGACCGTCAAGAATCGAAAAAGCAGCGTCTTGGCCTTTCCGCACCTGCAGCCGCCTGTTTCTCTTCCCGCTTTTTGGATTCGCCCAAAGTCATCCCCTGCATCATGCAGGATGCGCTATGATGGATTTTCGAGAGCCACACCACCACAAGCTTGGAGAAGAGGACTTGTTCGTCTCTTGATTGCTCGTTCGCTCACCGGTCTGGGCAACAAGTCACTATTGGGACCTAAAAGCCTTCGCGTAAATAACCAAGGTTTGGGAGCTGACTACCCAAGCACAATTGACTTGTTATATGTGCAGCCGCAGAGGCTCCAAAGTCACCACAGCAGCACAATCCCTGCACTGTTCCTTTCTCAAAGACTTTCATCAGGCTGCTTGCATGATCACCCAGGTTCGTGGTAATTGCCAAAGTGCTTCCATGCATAATATCCATTCGCAGCAGAATGTCTCGATCTAGCAGCTCCCCAGTCCTACAAGCAAGTTTCACAAGATCAGGAAAGCACACGGAGAAGCCCATGATTTGGACTCGGAAGAGTCACGGTCTAAAGACGCCATTTTGAACGCGAGCTCACGCCAAAAACGCAAGTCATGCTGCAAGTCGACGGTTGACGTGCAGAAAGCGGTTTGTGGAGACACATGGCTAAAATTCAGGGCCAGAACGCCCCTGACAACCTTTTGACAGGAGTTCTAGTAACGCGCCATCCACTCACACGTCGAGAGGACTTGCGCCATCGACAAGCCTTTAACTCAACATCCCGTGTACATGTGTCTGAATCCAAGTTGCCATGCGCTATCTACCCGCACCTGCACAAAGGTGGACAGGCGGGCCATGAGTGTCTCTAGCGTAGGCATATCAATAACTAGTCCTGTACATGTACCCCGTGTCCTGGTTTTGCTCTTTGCCCCTTCATATATCCATCAGGCCGCCATCTGATCTGGTTTATTTGAATCCACCTTCGCTCAATCTTTGATCTGAACCAACCTACCGGAATATAGATGCACTCGGCAGTCTTCTAACTCGGACCACTTGCTTTCTCTCCAGAGCTTTACCGACCAACATCGATCCCTGACAGTCCAACAACGTTACCGTTGCCACTTCTGCAGGACCAGTCTCGCCTGCGTTGCGGTGTAGAAAGCTTGAATATCCTCTGATCTCTCAAGCACTGCTCAAATAGAAGAACGCTCCACAGTTCGTGGTCCCAAGTACAATCGCACTCATCATCGACCACACACAACACAATGGCGACAGTTGTTGGAGCTGTAGGGCCATCTGCAACAATGGCAGGCTCTTCAATACCGGCCAAATACTTTCCTTTCCCGGAGAGCATGTCGCCGTTACCTTCTTCACTCAAGAAAGGAATGCTGGTGCCAGGAACGATTGGTCTCTTGTCGGCTGCCTCGGCTATTGGCATGCTGCTTTTCATCATCTACAGATTCCTGACATGGCGCGCTCACTACAAAACCTTCGTGGGATACAATCAATATGTCGCATTGATCATCAACCTGCTGTGTGCGGATCTGTTACAAGGAGTCGCGTTCATGTTCAGTTATCATTGGGTCTTCACGGATGGTATCGTCGCACCTTCAGTAAAGTGTACTAGCCAAGGGTTTCTACTCAATGCAGGTTAGTCATTCACATGAATTTGCCTTAACGAACGATACTAAACATGCACTCCTAGGAAATCTATCTTCCGGCTACTTTGTAATGGCTATCGCTCTTCACACCTTCTATGGTGCTGTCAAGGGCCGTCATCTCAGCCACACCGTCTTCTATTCTGCTCTCGCCTTTGGCTGGTTCTTTGCACTTTTCCTGTCTGCCATGGGACCCATACTTCACGGCAACCATTACTATGTGCGAGCAGGTGCATGGTGCTGGGCCGCTCCCGAGTTTCAAACAGAACGTCTGGCCTTTCACTACATCTTCATCTTCTTGGTCCAGTTCGGAACTGTGATCATCTACTTCTTGATCTTCCTCCACCTCAAGAACACGTTGACGACCATCTTGCCATCTTCACACTCGACCACACACGCCAAGGTTGATAGAGCAGCTCGCTTGATGCTGATGTTCCCTCTCGCCTATGTCATACTCACGTTGCCTCTTTCAGCCGGACGCATGTGGAGCATGGCACATCACCAGTACACCGTCCACGAAGGCTACCAACTCGCCTCTGGCGCCCTGATCGCCTGCTCTGGAATGGTAGACTGCCTCCTCTACACCCTCACCCGCCGAAGCCTAGTCCAATCTGCCAATGGCTCCGAGAACAAGAGCGCCACCAGCGGTCTCGACAGCTACGATCTCTCCCGCCTCAACGGCATCACACAAACCCGCACCGTCACAGTCACCGGCGACAGAGTATCCACCGTCTCCAGCACCACACGTGCCAGCGACGACGACGATGCATACTCCATGCGCACCATCTCCACCAGCCCAAAGAAGAAGCACCATCACCTTAGAGAACCACCACGCACACACTCTCCCACAGGTTCCATAGATAGAATCATGGGAGTCGAAGGCCTAGACCCCAGGAAACCACTGCACAAAGTACAGATCTCGACGTATGAAGCCAGGACCTCTGAAGACGTGGATAGTCTGAGGGACAGCGAGAGGTCGGACTCGCCTGTCAATGTGATGAGAGGGCTTGCCAAGATGGTCAAGTTGCCGAATTTGGTTGATAGGAAGTAGTGGTGTTGTTTCTCTTATTCGTGTCTGTGTTTGGACTCATGATGGATGATTGTTTCTTGTTTTTCTGTATATACCCTCTCTTGATCATATCTTCTTGTTGGTCAGATTCTCATAGGCTCAGATATATTACAGCTTCACAGCCTGTTGCATAAATTCTAGCTCGCCGTTTGCAGTTCTCTTCAGTGGTCCATTTGCCCTCTTATCTCGATTG
Organism: Aureobasidium sp. EXF-10728; assembly: GCA_023848605.1. Classification (NCBI taxonomy): domain Eukaryota; kingdom Fungi; phylum Ascomycota; class Dothideomycetes; order Dothideales; family Saccotheciaceae; genus Aureobasidium; species Aureobasidium sp. EXF-10728. The sequence continues at coordinate 30,981 of SWBG01000096.1, forward strand.
ATAGCCTAGATTACCTGGCTTTATCTTTGAGAAAATTTCCCTACGTACGATTTTGTCTCGAAATCTTGACCACCTCGTCATTTCCGAAGCCAAGATTTCTTCCCCACACAGGATTTCGTCTATTGTTTCCACCTCAACCACGATACCAGATCTCCAACCTCAATGCACTGGTATAGCCTGTTCCTTGCTCCACCCTTCTGATGCTGAGGAATATATACCACACTGGTGAAGCAGAACTCATCATCCAATCATATTCTGATTATCAGGTCTCGTGGTCTAGCGGTATGATACTCGCTTAGGGAGGCGCTTCGGCATCTTGAAAACTCTAAGCCGATTGCGAGTGGTCCCGGGTTCGATTCCCGGCGAGACCCTGTCTTTTTCTTCTTTTGTTGTTGGAAGCATTGGTTTTTGCATCTTAGAGGTGTCAATGAAGGCAAGCAAGATGTTTTGTGGGTGTGGGTGTGGAAATCCATGCTTGGTGGAGGATAGATGATTTTCTTGCTGTAGAAATTGATTTTTGAGAGTAAGAGGGCATTGATTTTGTTATAAAAGCGCGAGGACGAGATTGTAGATGTTCATACAGAGACAAGAGATCGTGGTAAGAATGGCCAAAAAGAAGATTTGATAGCTGAGAACAACAAGAATCTAGACACTCTAATTACTACACTGTACAAACCAATTCCCAACTCCACGTATGCAAGCTTCAAGGTATATTCACGATAAACTCACACCGGAGGAGGTATGGCAGGCGAATAAGCATCCCTCTGCCCCTCCGCCTCAAAACTATGCACCTTCTCATCCACCGGCGAAGCCGCATCTTCCTCCCCCACCCGCTCCGCCATCTCATCAACCCTACCCTTCTCCGCCTTCAAGATAAGCTGTCGTCGTTCTTCCTCCAGAGCCTTGTGCTCTCTCTCCGCAACCGCACACCGATGATTCAACGCCACAACACACAAAGGCAAAAACACAATTTCCCAGGTAAAGAGGATGGGTAAGGCTTGGTAGAGACGATCTACCGCGCCGCCCGACCAGATCTGGATTAATACTTGCCAGACTTCGTGAGCGGGAAGAGCGTACGCCCAGCGGTAGAAGCCGGGGGCGAGTTCGAAGGGCCAGATTGTAGAGGTGACGTTGAGGATTACCCAGGTGAGGACGAAGAAGGGGAGGAATTTCATGGGGATGATGCCCGTTGCGACGTCGATCTGTGAATTCAAATGTTAGTGGTGTGCTTGGGACAGTGATGTGTAGGGCCAGGGGAAGGAAAACGTACCACTGCAAAGTTGATGTGCATGAAGAGCCAGATGATGACCCAGGTGCAAAAGAATTGGCCTGCGCCTACGGACCAGTTTTCGCGGAAGGCCCAGATGTAGCCGGCCCAGCAGAGGGAGCCGACAAAGGTATATGATAGACTCAGTATCAGACGGATGATGCCATTGTTGAGTACTGGAAGATGCGAGTATAGGTTGAACTCTGCACTGACTCCATTGACGGCCATGAGGAAGAAGAATTGCATGATAATAGGCATGACCATAGCGACAGTGTTGTACAATACTCTCGTTCCCTGAGTCGTCGGCATGATGTTGATGTCTCCTGCTTGAATCGGATTGAGGAAAGCTTGGAGCGCGGCAGGGTCGTTCTTGTTGAGGGTTTGCAGAGCGCCAGTGCCGTTGATATGGTTGTATGCGACACGAGCGACAGCCACGAGCTGCGACATGCTGGACTTTACGGTGCCGTCTTCCATAGCGGGATATCTGACCTCATTCCAGACGTAGGTTAGGGTGTTTGTTGGATCATAATGTGCTGCTGCATCTCCACCTTGAAGGGCAGCTGCAAGACGTTCAGAAGCTCCGGCGTGGGAGAAGACAGCAGCCCAATGCTCTCCCTTTCTGACTGCTTGGACGATGTCTTCGACTGCTGGGTACTTGGCGCTGCTCTCAATGTCGAATGTTGGAAAGTTATCTGCTTTGAGTTGCGTGATGGCTCCTTGGAGACTCTTTCCAATGACACCACCATCGTAGTCGACTGTGAGGACATGCAGATTGTGCACTCTGTGTTCTGATCTGAATAGAGAGCCGAAAAGGTAGGACATGTTCAAGAGGAACAAGAGCTGTAGTAGCATGAAAGAGGCAATAGCTGCGATCATAAAAGGCTTCTTTCTGCCATTCCAGAATGGGTCTTTATGCCCTACTCTGTGAGCGGTCTTCTCTGGTAGAAAGAGGCTAACGAAGCCCATTGTGATCGCGACAGATGTAGCCCAAAGGGATGAGCGTTAGGAGTTGAGATGCTGTGATGATAGAAGTGATCGTTTGAGCCGATGACGGACAGAATTGTTGCGTGAAAAGTATGGATGAATGGCAGTACAAGAAAAACCTACAGTCTCATAGCGACTCTACCTATATATACACATGTTCACGCCTCCTGTCTGAGTGCGATCTTCCCAAATTTTCTGACACACTGTCGGAAGGTCGGAGGTGCAACAGTTCCAAGATTGTAAAATCAAGTCGGACCAGCGTCAGAGAAATGATCGTGAACGAGTGGTCCCGGGTCGGTCGTCCAAGCTCCGATGTGGAGGACGAGCTTTTGCAGGACTTTAGGGCTTCGGCTAGGTGTTCCGAGACCCTTTTCTCTTTTGCACTCACGGATTCGGAGACAGACAGACCCGTTCATTTGCCTCGATCACTGAAAGAGTCTGTCTGCGACGGTCAAGCTGTCGGCGGCCGTCAAAGTGTGTTACCGACACAAACAGAGCCCCCACCGCTTATGCCGCCTTTACGTGGTGTGAAATGTCTTCGATCGACGTTGTGTAGCCGCCACGTTTCGAGTGGTTTGAACATTGAGAATCAACCCGTCCATCGAACAGCCATCGCTCATCTATTTATGCCCATGTCTTCGGACTCCGGAGGGGAAGACTTGACTCCACCAGTCCTGTTTGATATTCGTATGCTTTTCTGTTTCGCCAAAGCTAACAGGTTGATAATGTTGTCCCGACACTAACACATTGAGTGTCCAAGTGGTATAAAGCTCCTCGATACCTATGAGTACATGGACATACTCTGAAAGCTGCTTGGAAATACTACAGATGAGTATACAGCACGTGTTGTGCTGAAGCTTGTTTCCTCCAACTTCCGTCACGCTCAAAGCTAGTATTGCACAGTCGTTTTTGAGGGTAATAAGGTCCAGAGAGAGACGATATTATCACAATTCTTAGCGAACGCTAATATGTTTACAAAATGAGCTGTGAACGTTACACCTGCCAAAATCATTCGGGTGGGAAGACGCGTCCAGGATGCAGGTCGGAAGGCTGCAGCTACCCTTTTTACGCGCCGTATTCTCGCACTTGACATTCCTCTCACCGACACCCTTTTTGATTTTCTCTTCCCGCTGATTCAACTGAGAGTCCATCGTGTCGTCGCATCCATTCCAACGACATGTCTTCCTCAGCCATCGAACGCCTGCCGTCCGAGATTCTATTGCAGATATGCAGGTGGCTCAAGCTCGCGCATCCAACAAGCATCTATGGATTCTCTCAAACAAGCAAAAGGGTCAGAGCAGTCGCCAACATCGTCATATTCGAATACATCATTCTCCCCATACGCGATCTCAATAATGTCAAAGAAGACGTGCAAAGACTGAGAGATGCTCTGGAACCTATCTCGGCGCTTGTTCACATACGCAGGTTAAGACTTTGTCATGCTTGGACGTCTCCAGGCGCTGACCAAAAGTCTCGCAGAGGGAATCCGGCTCAAGTCCGCAGTAGTCTGGACCCTAATCTACGTGGTTGGGCAAATGACCAAGCATGGAGCTCTGTAGCCAATTTGCTGCAGCAATGTTCTGGCCTAGTATCTCTGCTCTATGAGCTCAACAACCAATTACAACCTTGTGTACTTGAGGCACTACATCGACACCTTCCCAATTGTCAACTGCACATGAGAACCTTTTGTTGCCCGACTCTGATGGGACCTGAGAAAGACAAGCATGAGTTGGCCATCGCATCCTCACCTTCTCTTCACAGTATTTGGTTCACTTCCATGAGTCGGGAGGAGGATGGGTACGCCGTGAAATCCCACGAGATTGTTCAGAAAGTACTTACAGAATTGGCACCAAATGTTGAAGAGGTGCGCTTCATCCAAACGAAGATGATACCTTCCGACAGCCGGGAGCAAGAGACACAGTCAACCACTGAAAAGAGCAGAACTCGTTTGTCCACACGTTTGAGACGTCTGGAACTACATACCGAACACTTTGCAAGTTTCTTCTCGAGAGAGAGGTGTTTGGAAAGCTGGTACGCATATTTTGACTTCTCTCATCTGCATACCTTGACGCTGAGATCGCGACTTTCTTCCGATACTCTGAGACGGCTGAGTCAATGCGACCTTAGCTCCTTGAAAGCTCTGGGTTTTCAACCGCGTGCTCCGTATCACTCAAATGAGGAATATGATGCATTGGAGTCACTTGTCAAGTCATTCATCATTGGACTACCGCCACTTCGAACGATGGTCATAAAAAACGCACGATTCCAGGACCTAGATGCCGTCTGCCAACGCCATGGTGCTGGTATTCGTATCTTGCGGTTGACAATGGACTTTGATAACAGCACTACCGAGCTCGTTTCCGTAGCTGGAGCAATCTCCATGATCGAAAAATTACGGGATCATTGCCCTTTACTCACGGACCTCGATATCTGGCTGCCCAGAGCTCAAGGAGATGCTACGGAAATAGCGATGTACAAGAGCTTTGCTACGTTTCCGAGTCTTCGTCATCTTAGCCTGGGATTGGCAACGAGGCACTCGAGATTTGGTGCAGACGCGGACCAACATGATCTTAATATTGTGCAAGAGTATCCCCCTCCCTATGGCCAAGTCTATCTTGGTCAACTCCGGAAGAAATTCATCGACATGGCCATTGACAAAACTTTTGCAAAAAACGTCTATCATCTCGTCTCGCCTCCAAACCGCCGCCATGGAATTCAATCGCTGATATTGTCAAGTCCGTGCTTCTACCATTATTATCCCCCAGCTGTAAAGGACGTCGTCAGGCACATAGGCAATTCCTGGATTGTGGAACCCGAGGTCCGAGATGATCGCTGTGGTGAATTGGTGATACACAAGATGAGAGAACCCGTCATTCAAAGACAATCTGCTCCAGAAAGGCTAGAGCCTTTCATTGAGCAGATCTTCAGACAAATCTGGCCTGGAAGTCCGGATGGAACTAGTGACTGGCGGACCGATTGGCACAGTTTCTTGGACGTTGATGGAGAGAACAACTAGCCATAAGTCTTTCGTGTTTGGAACTCCTCCTACGAATGTTGTCTGATGTAGCTATACAAATGCGCAATACTCTTGATGATAAAGCGTTATCAAAAGAGAAATATCATCTACGGTCTTTCATATAGTTACGCGTCTGATCTGATATAGAAACCGTGTATTCCTCTAGCATGATATCTACTAGGTCGCAAGTATGGACCTGAAAATACGTCAGCCCCCCTTTCGAAACGCTGCTTGAACTTTGTGCATCTCTCGCTCGAAGGATCTAGCCGGATCATTTCATTGCTAAACCCCTGTTGGCAGTTTTTGACAACTGTAGAAGATGAACCATGGGTTGTTTCTATTAGTGTTGATGGTAGTGACCAACACAGACATATAAAGACGGAAAACAGTGATTACCCGGGTGAGAAAACCTCCGAAAGTGACGGAAAAGAAAGAAAAGGACAAAAAGAAAGTAATATACAGAAACTCGATCCGACAACAAAACCAAGGCAGCTAGTTAGGGGAAGAAGAGAAAATGCAATGTACTGTATTTGTCCTTTGGTATAGATAAAACGAGATAAAAGATTAACACTAGAAAACCCAATTTCCTTAACACCTTTCGCACGCAACCAGAAAACAAAAGCCCATCTACTGATCCGCCTCAAAGGTGATGCAAGTATCCAACTGTGTGCCAGCATAAACAGCAGAGAAAGGATACTCATCATCGCCCTGATCAACAAGCTTGGGATAATAACTCTTACTACCCGAGTTATCCCCCTTGATAGCCAAACAATTCTTCGTCATCTGCGTTTTACCGCTCTTGACCTTGAGAGTCTTGAACGTAAAGCTTTGAGTTACAGATGTGCTGGTAGAGCAAGAGCAAGCCTCGAGGGTAAAGGGGCTGCCGATATACTTGGGCGACTTGTTGGCGGTCGGGTCGCCGAGGGTGAGGCAGTAACCTGTGTCGACGTGGTAGAGGAAGTCGCCGGTTGTGTCGTAGATGAATTCGTCTTGGAAGCCGCCGAGAGGGGTCCAGTAGAGGGGGTCGGAGCCAAAGGTGATTGGGGTCAGGTAGCCGAGGGAGTAGCCTCCGAGGCTGAGTTGGCCTTGGGTGCCGACAGTTTTGGCGCAGCCGGGAGCGGCAGTGGAGGTAGGGGCAGAGCTGGAGCTGGAGCTGCTCGTGGTCAAGCTTGAGCTGCTGGTGGTCAAGCTGGCAGTAGTTGGCTGGCTGCCGCTGACGGTCACGGTGATAGTGGACACGATCGATTTGGTCGATGTCACCTTTGAAGTGGCGCCGGTGGTGACAACAGACCCAGATGCCGTGACGGTCTGCGTGCTAGTGACGGTGCCAGTAGCGATTTGCGAGCAAGCAGAGGAAATCTTCGAAGATGGCCAGTAGAGAATAGAAGAAGGAGTAGGGATGGCATCACGCTTTGCAAGAGCAGCAGCAGTCGCTGCAGGATCCACTGTGGCAGGAGTAATGACAGCGCCAGAAGTGGAAACGGCATTGACTGTCAACGTGGAGGTCAGATAGTCTACGAGCGTCTCATTGCCGCTGACAGTAATGAAAGGCAGCTCGACTGTGGTAGTGATAATCTTCACACTCGCTTGACGCTTCGGCTTCTTTGCAGCTCCAGTGACGGTCTGAGTAGCGGTAGAATAAACCGATGTGACGGTGACCACGTTAGTGACAGTGGCGAAGACGGTCGAGGCGCCAGGGGTGACTGTGGTCATGATAGTGGTCGTGGGTGCAACATATCCCAGGTAGCTCGTGCAAAAGGCGGCTCCGGTCGAGTTCAGGTACGAGATCTCGCCAGATGAAGCTGCGCACACTTGTGGATACCCAGCCTTGACAGCAGTCGTGTTGGTCAAGGCGATCGAGTTGGAGACCTGGTATGAGTCGGTATCGGTCGAGTAGCCGTAGTTGTCGGCGTACTTTGGATCAGTGACATCAGTGTAGAGAGCACAAACAACGGTCTTGGGGATTCCATCCTGCGACAAGATATACATGTTTGCATAAACACAAGTCTTGTAGTTGCAGCTATCAGTAGCTTGAGACTTGTCCCATGCAGTCTGCTTGTCACAAGCAGCAGCGCAGAGAGCAGGGTCGTAGGAGCTGAGGTAGACGGGTTGGATGAATCTCCATTGACCCGCGCTGTCATAAACAGGGGCATTGACAGCGGCGGGAAGAGTCTGAAGAGAGTAACCGGCCGGGGCTTTGGGTGCAGCAGCCTTGTTGTAACCGTTACTACCAGTGACCAGAACGTGGAATTGGCCACGCCATTGTCCCTTGTTGGTTGCGGTACAGTTAGTCTGGGGCATACTGTAGAGAGAGCATTTGATCACATCGACAGGGTTGTTCTTGCTGTCGGGATCCTTTTCGTAGTAGATATTGGCAAACTGACAAGAGCTGATCTTGTCACAGGCCGCAGTACATTGCTGAGGATCATAAGTGGACAATGTCTTGTAGGTCAGATATCCGTTGGCCTGAGTTGAACCCTGGAGGTTGACAAATGCTGGTGTGTAGCCAGAGGGTACATTCTATGCCTTTGTTAGCATCATCACTATCGACGCCAAATGCCCAAGAATAGTACATACGTATTTTGAGGTATCAACGGGATAGCTCAAGTCACGACGATGAAGGTTGCCCGAAAGACCACCAACATATGAGCGTTTACGTGCAGCAGCTACCGCTGACGAAACAGGCACGAGAGACTTGGACGCAGCGATAGCAGTACTCTCGGCAGCAATAACAGCAGTCTGAGCATCGGTGGCTGCTACAACGGCAGCAAGAAGTGAGGCGGTCGCCTCGGCTGCGTTGTATGTCGCTGAAGGGACACTCTCGACAACACCGATGGGGGGTCCAAGCACAGCTGGCTCAGGAATAGCGGCAATATCTGAAGGGTCAATGTTGCCGAGAAGTGTAGTAGTTTGACCATCGATCTCAACAGCGGATGTGGCAAGGACAGTCGATTGAGCAAAGCTCATGCCACCAAAAGCAAGAGCTGCAAGAGCAAACCCAGACTTCATGATGGAGATGAAGTAGTAGTATCAGGAACAAGTATGAGAGGTATGTATGATCTGCTGCTGATCAATGTGGGGAGGGAGGGCCTGTCTTTATATCTACCCAGCGGTGTATCCATTTTGGAAAGCATCCTACGGAGTTTCGTATATGCTTGTCAGCATCCTACGTTACGAATAGTGGTACGTCTCCCTCGCATCCAGCCAGGTTGGGTACATATCAAGAAACTGCGGTTCGGCTGGAGAAGACATGGTATGGGAGAGGCGTATACGGGCGGAAGACTATGCTAGTGTCCGGCAAGACCGTGCCGTGGTATCAGCATAGACTCGAAACATGCATGTGCTGGCAGTATGTGTCTAACTTCTCGAGTCCGCACAGTTGAATCTTTGTGATGTTTGTTGTGGCCTTTCGACGCCATCATCGTGCTCTGGTAGAGCATCAAGCAGACAGATGCTCAAGAGCTAATCCTGTTGTTGAGTCCAAGCAAAACGTGTCTCTGCAGACCGTGTTGCACGGCATGGTTTGACAGATCGGTTGCGTGCAGATACAAATTTAGCCTGTGACCATGCGAGCAATTTCTGTTCCACAAAGCTTATGCACCTTCCCAGTCTAACACTCGTGAAAGCGCATCGAGGGCACGGCCAAGTTTACTGTGTTTTCTTACCGTGGCTCCAGCTCTTGCGCAGGATGTAAGCAGGGCTTTCGGCCAATACTCCATCTATAGGTCGGACCCATACTTGACATGCCCATATCCGTCTTGTCTCTCCAGATTGGGTTGTGTTATTGTCCGGACCTGCATGAACGCCAGTCCCGAAACGCGTCTAGCCCTTCGGAGAATTGTCAACCTGGCTTGCATACACATTTTTAGCTCGCCTTTGCATGTTCAATGTGGAAACAGAGGCGTCTGTAGCAGCGATTGATTCCATGGCAATTATTGCGCTATGAGATAGAGTCGTGTCTTTGTTGATGTCAGAGACGGGAGGCGCAGGTTTGAGGAGCTGAGGAGAACATTTCACGACCCCGCTCTGTCGCCGAGTGTCAAGTGAGGCTCAAAAACAGCCACCATGAACAGCACAGCAAATGTCTCGGATAACGATAGGGCTCGATAGTGGAGATTCTGCGGGCTGATATGAGAAGGATGAGCCGCCTCGTATAATAAGCTGCATACACGTCCAAGATTTGAAACTTGCGACTAGCCGATTTGTTTGCCGTCAAAATCCAAGCTGAATGTTGAACTTAAGCGAGCAATTCTTCGGACTTTGATTGAAGTTCGGGGTGCTTCACGATGCAAGGATTGGACAAGTAGCAGGTTATATCCAGGCTGAAAATAAAGTCTAACTACGACTTCATCGAGAAAAGAAGGCGCTCTTGGGCCGCTTCGGCCGTGGGTCCGGCGCCTTTGGTCGACCTCTTTTCTGACCCTGCCCAGGCATAGAAGCTTTCTCTTGTGGTGAATGGGATGGCGACGCGTTTTCACGAACAATCTCTTTGATCGTCTGCCTCGACAAGCATCCATCGATATGCTGGTTGAAGAGTGCAGCGTCGGCAGATTGTGGCTGACTACAAATAGGGCAGCTCCATGTTTCCTCCTGTTCATCTTTTTCTTCTGGTTCTGATGTACCTTCAGAAGTCGCTGCAGGCACATTTGCTATTATTGTTCCTGCGCGTCCAACCGTCGATGGTTTCGGAGTATTTTTGTACTCTTCAATGTACTCCTGACTCATCTTCTCCAAGGTATCCAAGTCATCCTGCTTCTCTTGGCGAGCGGCTTCTTCGAATTCCGAGTCAGGCCATTGCTCCCATTCGCCTTCGCCGGCAGGCACGAACGGCTTTTTTACTGCAGACTGTGGTTTGGGTGCAAAGAAGTTGTCGATGTTGCTTTTTTTCATACTGATCAGCGATGTGAGCCTGAGCCCCATAAGGCGCAAGGTAAATTTTGGAATGTCCTTTTCCAGCTTCGCGAGCATAGGCAAGGCAAATTTGTAGAGGTCATCAGCTTGATGCACGGCTTTCGGCGGAGCGACCTGACGGGTTAGAATCTCATATGTATGCAACTTCACTTTCAGTACCAGAGTCCTGCCTTTGAATTGCGTCCTCTCGCAATCCTTCTCGAGCTCTTCGGCGACATGTCGAAGCATGTCTCTTAGCTGCTGAGTGTCTGACATCTCCTTGAATGTGCTTTCAGTGCCAACGCTCTTACGCTCGTACTCTTCTGCCGGCTGAACGTTGGTCCTGCCGAGTCCTAGGTATACGCCCATGAGAAATTGGAATGCTTTCTCGCCAAAGAGTTTGGACATGTAAGCACGCTGCGCAAATATGTCGCCACACGTCTTTACCCCGATGGCGTCAAGCTCACGCTCAAAAACCCTGCCGATGCCATTGACCTTCCGTGTGGGCAAGTCCTTCATGAATGACATGATACTGGCTCGGTCTGAGGGTAACATGAACTGTCCGTTGGGCTTGTTCTTGTTCGAACAGATCTTTGCGAGTTTAGCATTTGCAGCGATGCCGGCCGAGACTGTAATTAGACATTCTTGATGGACTTCTGCACGAAGTTGTTGGACGACATCATCAGGGCTCATGTTGTGTTCCTCGCAATAGCTGGTAATGTTGAGATATGCTTCATCGACACTCGCAGCCTCGAATCGAGCGTCATACTTGTCCAAGACAGCACGGATCTCTTTTGCTTTGGCCGAGTACTTTTCAAAGTTTGGCGAGATGTGGATGAGCTGGGGACACAGCTTGTCGGCAATGTAACCGGCCATGCCACTGCGACATCCGTGCTTTCTCGCATGGTAGTTGCAAGTTGTCAAGACACCCTTTCCTACAGCAAACGGCACATCTTTCAGGTCGGGGCGGTCGAGCTCTTCGACGGCGGCGTAGAAAGCATCGCAATCGACGTGGACGATGGTCTGGGTCAGGTCGCGACTGAGCTCGAGTTGCTGTACGTATTCATCTGCCTTGCGCAAGTCGTAGCTCAGGTCGAGACGATCGAGTTGACGTTTCTTGGCGAGAATACGATTGATCTTGATGGTCAAGTTCTTGTCCTTTTGCTCTTCTTGGAGGAAGAATTTGCTGCCCTTGGATGCTTCGTAGATGATTTCCGAGACTTTCTTCTGGTCGACATCATCTTGACCAGGTTTTGTGAGGGATGGACCCAGAAGATGATATTTTAGGGTATGGTGCTGACTCGAGTCGGGGTCGGTCGTGTTGTCAGGGGTAGGGGCTGTGTCGTCGACAGCAGGGGGGATGCTGTCATGGCGGGCAGGGCCATCCATGTCTGTTCGTAGGGTTGCGCATCTGGTGACGGTCACCAGATGGGAGAGCGTTTGATACAGGCTAGAGCGGGAAGCGTCCGAAATGTTGCCTCATGTCAACGGGCGAAATGGCAAGGCAGTTGCAAACGCGGGGCAGAGACGAGAACAAAGGAAGAAAAAAGAAGAATAAAAGCGTCGAGGCGAAGAAAGTTCGCGGACCGGGTCGTTGGTGGGCTGGAGCGTCATCTGGAGATTGTTCCAGGACTTGGACGTCGTTTAACCGTGACAACCACGGCAACCGACGTTGACGCTCTCATTCAAGTACTCGGAGTACGCAGAAGCCGGTCTCTTATCCCACAATTACGAACCATGCACCGGCACTTGATCAGAGGCATATCGCTGTAGAGATGATTGGATGGTGGCGGACAACGTTGGTGCAGACAAATCGACCCGCTCCTTCCTCATAACAATAGGCCACCATGGCCAACAATCGCAACCCTCTTTCGACTGCTCCTTCCCGCTCTGGAGTGCCCGCGAAACCGCCTCTCGCTCGGGCGCCGAATACGCCTCGTCTCGCTCAGGACAAGACTCCCTCGACGGCAACAACGACGTCAACAACAACATCGACACCGCCCTTTCGTCCCAAACTGCAAGAGTCCGAGTTCAGACCCAAACTAAACAACCACAAACCAACACCTTCGCCCCTTTCCTCGACGCGTCCGACGGCGCAGGTCGCCTCTTCGCATGCCACTCCACACACTTTGACTGGAAAGACGCGAGCTGGCCAAATAATAAACTCGACCCCGACTGCTGCATCTCCCAACGACGACACTCCAAGCCATGCAAGAAAGAGACCCCTTATGATCTCTCCCACAAACAGCGAACCTGCTGTGCGCCGCCCGCAGTTGGCCGCCTCCAGTAGAGCCAAGAGCGTCGTGGGCTCTGTCAGACCAACCAATACGAATCCTCGTCCTACCCTATCCACAACTAGATCTGGTCCAGCTGTTCGAGGCTTCGTCAAGACTCCAGATGCTCCCCGATCAAATGCTCCGACTCTGCAGCCACAGCCCGCGGCTCCCGCAAGAGTCTCGCCGCTCCCTGCATCTCGCCCTACCTCGGCCAAGATAGACAAGGACTCGAGCCCTATGTTCTTCCATGCCAGCGACGCTCAGTCACAACCGCAACCACAGCCGACGACTCAAGCTCCCAGGCTGAGGAAGACGCCATCCTTCCTATATGCCAACGGTCAGCAGCAAGCTGTCGAGCCAAGGCCGCTCTCGCATCGAAGCTCCTCTCCCGTCCTTTCCAATGTATCGGCCGTCACCGACTCGCGCTCTCCTCAATTCTTCGTCCAATCATCCGCTCCTTCAGACTCAGCTCACACGCCGACTATAGCTTCCCCACCCCTCAGTGCTGTCTCCTCGGTCTCAAATTACTTGACAAGTCCTACCTCACCTCCAAAGAACAATATCCACCTCTCGTACAGAAAAGGTGCCTCCCAAATATTTGCTCTTGGTGGCCCGCCGCTACCTTTCCATCCTGCGCAACCCACTCAACGAAAGACGAGTGCTGCGTCGCTGCGACCTTCCCACCTCCGGAGCACTAGTCTGTCCTCAATTGACACAGGTAGCCCAGACCATGTTCGCAGACAGTCCCATCCTATACCAGCCATCGCAGAGCCTGTCGTCGAGGACAAGCCTCTCGACTCTCCTACACCTATGCCAGACAATGGAGCCGACGGTTCACTCGATACGTCACCTTCTGATGTGATACCGAGTAATGATGTCCTACCAGTCGATCCCTACGCTGAGGCACGCCGTGAACGAAAAGTGCTCGATCTTGAGATCTCGAACTCATCACTCCTGGCCATCAACAAGTCTCTGGAACGCGAACTCAGGAAACAAAAAGCCGAGTTGAAACGCTTCCGTCGCTTGAGTCGAGCTGGTCAGTTTGCCGTTTCTCAGAGGAGAGAAAGTGGCGCCGAGGAAGACCTTTCGATACTGGACGAAGTTGATTTACCTGACTTTGATGAAGATGACGAAGGTGCTCGACCATCGAGTCCCTTCCATTCTCAACCTGAGGAAGATTCTTCTGACGAAGAGTCGACTGATTCCTCAGCTGCTCCGTGGTCTCCGGGCGCTCAGGCCGACCGTGATGCCGCGCAGCGAGCTGAGGATGAGAACCGCCTGCGACTCGACTTGAGTAGACATCGTGAACTGCTCATGGACACCCAGCGGATGAATCAGTCTTTACAGCGTTGCCTCTATTGGACCGAAGGGCTGATAAAAGATGGCAAGAAGGCTCTTGACTATCAAGTCGCATCTTCAGAAGTCAAACTCGGTGGCCGTATCCTTTCGGGGGACGATGTGGATGATGTGTCTTCGCAAGTCGATTACGCCGAGAGTGTCAGAAGTATTGACGAGCAGCCTGGCGCTCTTCCAGATTTTGGCGAGCCCGACCGACGAAGCGTCGGCAGTGAGATGGACAGCGGGATTGACCTCATGAGCAAGCGTGGACCGTTGACCATGGCTAGAGACAACCCTCATCACTCGCGGCCATCACAAGCGTGACAGCGCTGACGGCACCAGCAGAAGTAATTTGGATCCGAATACATGTTATGGTACTCACCTGGCGTTAGCCCTGATAGAGGTTGTTTTGTTGTTTACCTGTTGCATTGCGGAAAGGCGTTTCTTGTTTGCATTTCTTGGAGCGCAGGATTTGATCTGTTGTTTTTATGGGTGGCATGTTCTGTGTTCTCTCTTTCTTCTCGTTCGCATTTTCCAACACTGGCAAGATACCCAATGGCAACCCATACATCGCAGGTCCTTCGGAGCAGCACAACAATGGCCATGCAATTCACTGTCGCTTCTTCAAACAATCAGAGTTCCCAACAGAAGAAAGGCGACGTCCTGAATGATGCAAAGCATCCTCTTTTGACGAAGGTGGCTTGACCAATGCTAATTAACCATTCTGCGATGACCCTCAGCATGTTCAAGCACACACGTCTGCTCAAGCAAGATCTGAGATGATCTTCGCCGTCTTTGCCAGAGCCGCGGTATATCTTGCATGCACAGTATACATGCAGAAAAGATGGACATGTGGATAAAACTCATGATGTCGATGTTCGTTGCAGATCTGCATGATCAACATTCGCGAGTCGCAACGCCGAACCGGGGGCGACCTTGCCTGAACGGGATGCTGCTCGACCACAGCCTTTCTGGCATCAAAAGGCTCTTCTGCAAAATGGGGCAAATCGTGATTCTGTATATCGCTTCTATCTAGGTGATTTGGGACGGGGAAAGCCAATCAGAATGTGTTGAGAGGTTATTTTTGCGATTTGTTTGATGGATTTGGTTGTTTCTCCGCCTTTGTTCGCGTTCGCATTCGCATGCAAGAACGCTACAGTTGACAACTTGAAGGGTGGAGAAGAATGGTTAATCATATGCAGGGAATCTCGTCGTGATACATTGGCCGACCATTGACACCTAGGATGCATACAGTAATTGGGATGATGGTCTCTTTGTAGCTCAGCTCGCTTGTGCACTTCTCCTGCGTGCATGCATACCAATTCTGAATGCTTTTTTGCAATAACAGGGATGACCCTGTCCACCATAAACCATCCTGCTTACAAGAACAACACCATGACCATCGCCACCAGACAAGCCGTCGAGGATGGAAACTCACAATCGCTGACCAATGTAGATCACCTTACAGCAAGCAGAGTGCATAAACCAGAATAGGGCTCAAGTACTGTACAGTGTACCATCACATCGCCGAGGTCAAGTTTGGTACACAAAGGATCCCCAACACCAGAATTTCAAGTCGCTTGGAAGAACAATAGTATTCACAAGCGCAAGATGACGGCTCATGCCTATCTACACAGACAAGATCGATGATTTGTTGTTTACGAAACGGAGATGATCTCCTACGCGATCGAGTCAAGAAGCCAAGGACAAGCAAACGGCGCCGACAAATGCCATCCTCGTCATTGGGTATCCCCGCTGATGATGGCACAAAGACGTACATCATCGTCGCAGGGGTTAAAGGCAGAGTGGATACCCACAAGGGGAATGATGACCTAAATCTTCGTTCCGATCGCTCGATTCGGGAATGAAAATGTCGGAGGGCGATTGAATCAGGAAGGAGGGATCATCGTGCGGCTGAACGACTTCCTGGGGACAGTGAGCTTTGCGAGGATTTCTGTTGAGTTCCCTATGCCAAACCACGACTTCATCAATTGCAACTTGCAAAGGGACGATGTATGGCTTCCAATACTGGCTTGTTGCTTAACGTTCAGGGGCAATTGTGATTGAGACATGAGGACTTGATGGCGATGAGGCTCTTTGCCCGTTGCGCGCCCATCCCGCAAGCCACGGCGGATCTCCAGAACCTTACTCGTGTACCTACGCAATGTACAGAACGGTACGACCGCCCTGATTCACGACCAGAAGCTCAACCTGACTTGAAAACTGTGAGCCGGTTGCGAACAATGCTGACCAACAGACGCACGAGCTGGTACGCCAACGAGGCAGCGTTGCAGATCTGCTGCCATGCAATGTTCGTTTTCTGCGGGTTTCCAGTTGCAGTCATTGGCGAAGTGCCGAGGTCAACAACTACGTCGTCATAGGTATGGCACAACGGCACGGTTTGAAGATGAGACCCGACTTTACCGCACATGGTCCTCGCACGAAAGAACTGTATGTGCTCCCTATGGCTGTCAATTGGCCGTTCGCAAGGATGGTTTGCCGCACAGGGACTGGTATTCGTGCGCTGTAAATTCCGCTCGTTGGGTTCTGGTTGCGCGGATCCCATCATACTGCCACCCATGTCACCGCTGATCGTTACTCCAGCTCTCGAGCATCAGACAAGATCGTCCGTCAATGCATTATCCCGACGTGCAGCAACTGCTTGATGATAGGCGCACTAGCATTGGCCTGACCAGAAACAGTTCGACAGCAGCTGGACCGTGGAGAATGCTCATCATTGCTCGATGCCAGAGTAATCCCGTGGAAAGCTGTATATATTGGACCTCTCCCTTCCTCGAAGGTCGACCAGTCACACATTCAGTCAATCACTTTCTCTGAACGTTCCTCACCATGAAGTTCAATCTCGCCATTGCCGGAGCTGTGCTCCCTTCCCTTGCCATGGGTTTCCCCCAGATGATGGGCGGTACCAAAGAGGATATGATCAAGATGCTCCAAGAGAGAGCCGCCGAGGAGAAGTTGGCCAAGAGAGAACCTCAGATTCTTTCAGGCGTAAGCAGCACTCTCACTGGTGTCGTTGGTGCTCTGGTCAGCGATGTTAGAGGCCTTCTTGGTACGTTTGACGACTTCATTCGGTACGATCTTTACTGACATCCTTGAAGGATCTGTCGCCGAGGGCGTTCTGAACCCCGACAACAAGCGTCCCGAAGCAGGTTACACATTCCAGGCTCCTGGCCCCAATGACAGCCGCGGTCCTTGCCCTGGTCTCAACCTGCTTGCTAACTATGGTTACCTGCCTCGCAACGGCTATGTCAACTACGGCCAAGTTTTGGAGGCCACCGCACGTGGTTTCAACATGGGTACCGACCTTGCCACGGTCTTGGCCGTCTTCTCCATCCTCGCCGATGGTGATATCGCTACCGAGTCGTTCTACCTTGGTGCTGGCCCCGGCAACGTTGGCGGCTTGAACCGTCACTCGACCGCCGAGGCCGATATCTCTCCCCATCGCGAGGACTACTACACTGGCTGTGGTGACAACCACCACGTCTCATCCCGCCTCGTCAAGCAGAGTGTTGCTCTTGCTGCTGCTTCTAGCGACAAGCAGTACAGCATGGGCGTTATGGCTCAGCAGTACGCCAAGAATGCCGATTTCAGCAAGCAGTACAACCCATTCCTCTACGCCTTCCCCTTCCCTCAGATCGTCTCCCTCGGTGCCTTTGCATTCTACCCTCAGTTCTTCAGCAACGGTACCTACGGCGCTGGAGGTGTTCCAAACTACGAGTCCATCTCCAGCATCGTTGGTTGGCAGCTTGATGAGAACACTGGCGAGTTCGAGTACGTCCCCGAGAAGTGGCCCGAGAACTGGTACCGCCGTGACTTCCCTTACGGTGCCGTCGAGGCCCTCACCGATGCCTTCCTCCAAATCTACCCTTCGAACATTGTCGTTCCCGGTGCTTCGCAGCTCCTCACTCCCAACTTCAACGTCACCAACGTTCTCTGCGATGTCTTCCAGGGTATCCGTTCCATCACTCCTCTAATCCTTGCCGGAACTGAGAAGGATGCCGGTGAGGCCGTCGACTGGGCTCTCGGCAAGCTCTCTCCCGTCCTCGGCGTTGGCGCTCTCGGCTGCTCTCTGGACACCCTCTCGCCGGACGAGACCGACATCCTCTTCCCCAGCGCCAGCCAGACTGGTGGCCCCATCAACTCTCCCTCCGCCCAGGCTTCCAACGCTGGCAACAACGTCTACAGCAAGGTGTACTTCACTGCCGCACCTACCAAGCCTGCTTGCAGCCACGTCTCAAACCCTTAAAGCGCTTAGCCACGACCTACGAACTCTTATTCATGAACATGAGGTCGACTCTTTCAGCATTGTATGCTGTGGATCTTCCTTCAACGACATAATCAGCGGCTGCTTTCGATAAGCGCTGCACGAAAGTTGCCCTTTGTGTTTTCTTTTTTCTTGTATATCTATATCTGTAGTCGTATCGTCTGGTTCTATCACCTTGTACATATTACACGAACCAAGTTAATCATTTTTACAAAAACTTTCTTGTCTCTGCATCTAGTTCTTTGTGATTTGTTCTCCTGCTGCGAAGGTTAAATGGACCATCAGCATTTGGGTCAAGCAAGGGATCTTGTTGCAAGCAAGGAACACATCTCGCTCTACGGGAATATCAAACTTTTCTTTTACCTAGAAACAACATTTCTTTTCTTTTTTCTATTCTCTAATATTTTTGTGAATTTTATTTTTCTGCTTTTGGTCTCTTTTGCTAGATAACCACGGCCAAAATACACACACTATCTAACAAAAACTCACCAAAAAGCACGGAAATTATTCTCTCAAAAGCAAGGGACTTTTTTTTTTCTAAAAGAAATTACGCAAAGTTATATAGAATCCATGGACACTTTGATCCCAACAGCTTTTTCTTGTTTGATACTCTTTCAACAATCTTATTTGCAGAAGCAAGGCCTTGAGAACAACCTAGACATTTTGAACTGTGGGACATTTGTTGATGACTAAAGTTACAAGACTAATAAGAATGCTAACGAAGAAGAAGAAGATGGGGATAAAGTTAATCATCTCAAGTGTAGTTGTTCTTACTAGACAAGATCCCAGAAAAAAGGTGCACTTTCATGTGCACTCAAAGCCACAAACCAAACACAAATCTTCAAACAGAAAGGAAAAGATTACTTGCTCGAAGGGGGGACAAAAAAAATACTGCATTAATGCTTGCCAGAAACAATAATCCAAACACTTCCTTTCTTCACACTTAGCCCTTTACTCCAGCCCAAGAGTTTCTCTAGCACTGCCATCATCAACAGACTTACCAACAAAAATCTCAATCTGCATGA
This sequence comes from Aureobasidium sp. EXF-10728, assembly GCA_023848605.1. Lineage (NCBI taxonomy): Eukaryota > Fungi > Ascomycota > Dothideomycetes > Dothideales > Saccotheciaceae > Aureobasidium > Aureobasidium sp. EXF-10728. Next base: position 50,062 of record SWBG01000096.1, read on the forward strand.
CCGGAACACTCAACCTCGCACCGACAAACGAATAAAACTCATCAATCATCCTCTCAGCGTCATCAGGGAAATATGCGTGAAGTAGAGTGTGGGCGGCGACTAGGTAGACAAGGAGGAGTTGCAGGATAATGGTAATGGGAAGCATGGTTGTTGTGGTGAAGTGTTGATCGTGGGCGTTACTGGGGTTGGATGTTGGATGGGATGGGGGGATTTGCAGGCATGTGAGGGGGGGATATATGGGTTTTGGGAAGTGGATTGTGAAAGATGGGGAATTGATAGTTCTCTTTGTTGGGGTGGGAGAAAGGGTCAAAGAGATGGGACTGTGCATTGTTGAATACAATGGATGGTGATGGTTGGTCAAAGGAAAGCATTGTCAAACAGCCCTAGCCTATCCAGTCCCGACATTGCAGATATGTTAGTCACGTCTTTGAGATCTAAGAGTATGTGTTTGATAGGTAAATGAATCCCTCAACATAAGATTTTGTTGGCTACACTCGATCTACTTTGACCCAAACGCAGCACCGCCGACACTCTCGTCAAAAGCCATGGCCTCATTCAACCCGCAGATCTCAAAAAGCGCCTTGGGCCCAATGGGCTCACACTCATCGGTACCCTGCTCAACCAACATCTTGTACGCCTTTTGAAGCGGGCGGACCACAGCCTCCAAACCCAAAGTAGGGTTGATGTAAAGCTTGAAGCCAATCTCCTTGGCCTGCTTGACACCCATCTGTGGCGTCTTGCCTCCAGGCACCATATTCAGCAACACAGGCGTAGGAGCAAAGATCTTGACGGCCTTCTCGCACTCGTCAGTGCTTTGCAGGGCTTCGAGGAAGAGGGCATCGACGCCGCAATCAACGGCTCCTTTGAGACGTGCCACTGCCTCGTCGAAACCCAAGTCTGCTCTAGCGTCCGTGCGGGCAATAATCATCATCTCACTGCCCATCTCGTCGCGAGTCTTTACTGCCGCCCTGAGACGTGCAAAGTAGACTTCGCGGCTGACGCATTGCTTGCCGACCAAGTGTCCACATCGCTTTTCCTGGACTTGGTCTTCGATGTGCAGGGCGGCGACGCCGGCGAGTGCGTATTGGCGTACGGTGCGGGAGACCATGATGGGGCCGCCGTAGCCCGTGTCTGCGTCGGCGATCACGGGGGTGGAGGGGGAGAGGGAGGTGATGGTTGAGGCGTTGGAGAGCATGTCGTTGAGGGTTGCGATGCCTAGGTCTGCTGTGCCGAGGCGGGACATGTTGGTTCCTGCTCCTGTCTGTTTGGGGGAAAGATGTTAGCGGTTGAGGTAGCGAGAGTGTGGTGTGGTGAGGAGAGTAGAGCTGATCGAGGAGTAGAGTGTGTGATGCTTACCATGTAGAGACATTCTGCACCAGCGGCGAGAGCGAGTCTACCAGATAGACCATCGTAGACACCTGGTGCCACGACGATATGGTCCTCCTTGCTCATTAGCTCCCTCAAACGCTTTGCTCCAGTCATGGCCATTGTGAGAGATATTCGTGTCTTATCGAATTGTAGATGCGTGTCCTTGGTATTGTTGTCCAGATTCTTGGATTGGGTTGGAATGTATATAGGTCAAGATCGATATGCGTGAGATCAAAAACTTTGGAGCTTCCTATTTACCTTGATGGGTGGAGGTCTCAAGATCCTTATAGCTATACCGCGAGCGACTTCGGAGTTCAGGCCTTTCGATTGCCTGTCTGTTTCACCCTGATGTTGCACGCCCTACCACGTAAAGATAGCGAATAGACACCGAGAATGAGATATCGCCGCTGACCAATGTTTTTCTACTCAGACGTCACATCCTTAATTTGTTTTAGAGCTGGAAGTCGGAAAGCCGGTCCGGTGCCGGTTCATTGCCACGTTGTGCGATGTCGGAGCCGAGAGTACTCCGTCCTTCATCTATGCTCGACACGAGGCGTCGATAACATCAATCATGGCAGTCTTCGAGAAATCAGAAGCATACTCGTCGAACTTCTCTTGTATCATACAGCCACTCTGTTATTGTGTGTTGATGTAAAAATGTAAATGCGTTCCTGAAACAGAGTCGTGACCATTGAGTCGTCGGTGTCCCCCCAGCCATGAGCCATAATTCATGCAGATAAGCCATGTCTTCATAATATTCTTCTTGAAGATCATGCACAGGTGATGTCTTCTTCTCTTCAGCAACCATTCACCGTTCTTCTCCTACTTGGTAGATTCCCCATCCGTCTTTGCCTTGGTCTTGGGAGTGATGCGAAGCACGATATCGCTAATGGCGCCTACATGCTCAGACGTGAAGCCAGTGAGGGTGCCTTGCTTCTTCAGGTAGTTGAAGACTTGGTGGGCTCTCTCTTTGGCCACTGCGTTGATCTCATCGTTGCCTTGGGGACCCTGGTAGGTGATCTGGTAGGAGTACCCCTCGCCATCGGCAAAGAAGTTGATGATCAGGTGGCGTTTCGCTGTGTACCATGCCCAGTTGCGAACGAGCTTCAAGCGGTTGTCGCCAACACGGTCCTTGAAGGAAAGGCCGTGTTTGATGAGCTCACGGTTCTTGGCGTCGTAGGCATTCACCTTGTAGACCAGGTCAATAGACTCGTTGCGGATTTGACGGTTGACACGAGTAATGGGGGCTTGGTGATAGGCTCTCATGTCTTTTGGCATCAACAGGCCATACTCACGATTGTGGACGAGGTAGACGTAGATGCGCTTGCGAACCTCCACAGGAAGATACAAGAAGCGGGTGAAAGTGGGCGGAATGCAGACGCTGACGAAATCTTTTTCGACGGGAAGCTCTCTCCAAGGAAGTGGAGGGGCAGGCCTAGACTCGGGGTGTAGCGAAGGCGGAGCGACAGCAGCAGCCTTAGTTGGGGCAGGATCGGGCACGCGAGACTTGGCGGGAATGAGCTGGCGGTAGGACTCTTGGTTGTGGACTTGGTCGTCGTTAAGAGGAATGGTTGAGGCAGTCGAAGCCGAAGAGAGGAGATACGGAGTCACTGTCTTGATCGAAGTAGGAGTGGCCTGTCAATGATAAGTCACTATTGAAAATGAACATCTTCGTGGGCCAAGGACAGTGCCAAAGTAGCTGAAGAAATGCACACTTGCTTTGTAGACAGGAGCATGGCCATGGAGATGCCAGAGTGTAATACTCTGTCCGAGGGTTTCGGCCTGTTCAGAAAGCAACTGTGCATTTCTTTGACTAGATTGTGACTTTGAGCACGAGGGGAGGACTTACCTGAGGTTGAGGGCGAGCCAGACTTCTCAAGAGATTGTCGGTCGAGGTTGAGGACTGGACATTGCCATTCTGGTGGCAGTGCCAGCAATCTGAGTGGCCTAGGACACTGTAATTGGGGCAGATGGGAGCGCGGTACGAGGCTTCCAGCATCTTGCGAGACTCGATGCGACGCTGCTGTTCTTCGAGGAGCAGGCGGTGTTGCAGGGCACGGCGCTGCGCATCGTCGAGGGCATGTTGAGGATTGCTTTGGGATGCCATGCTTGTTTGAAAGCGATGGATCAAGTAGTGCAGCGGGAGTGGATAATCGACATGAGACATTGGGAGGGGAGACGCGTAGATTTCCGAGGTTGCAGTGGCTACCTCCTCGACGCGTCTCTTGAGGGAAGTGCGACTTGGAGAGGAAGTAAGCTTGCGTTGACTGCCTGACCGGCGCCTGCCATCTACAGCTTGCTCTGTCCTTCTTGCGGCACCTTGACAACCACCTTGCCCCAAGTGTCGCGCGCTCCAAGTGCCTTCAGCGCCTCGGGAATCGTCTCGAGTCCGACAAACTCCTTGTCCGTATAACATGTTCCACGGAACTTGCCACTGTCCATCAGATCAAACAGGCCTTTCCACACCACCTCGATCATCTCTGGCTCGTTGGTAGCATAAGCACCCCAATGCAGCCCCATGACGCTGACGTTCTTGAGAAGAATTCTGTTGGTCGCCATCTTCTCAATGTCACCTGCAGCAAAGCCAATGACCAGCAGTCGTCCATTCCAAGCTGTGCACTTCATGCTTTGAGCGATAAGTCCAACTGGATCATAGACGATGTCAACACCACGACCCTTGGGAGTCAGCTTCTTCACCTTGTCCGGCCAGTCCTTTTGTCTGTAATCGACCAGATGATCTGCGCCGAACGACTTTGCAACATCGAGTTTGTGCTGTGTGCCAGCTGTAGCGACTACTGTTGCTCCGAAAGCTTTCGCGATCTGGACTGCGGCAAGACCGACACCTCCAGCAGCAGCATGAACCAAGACCCAGTCGCCTATCTCCGTTAGCCACGGCTCGGAGCAGAGATGACAGCCCATCAGTCTTACCCTTCTTGATCGAAGCTCTTGTTACCAGACCAGCATAGCTGGTAGGAGCGGTAACCATCAAGCCAGCACTCTCGAAATAGCTCCAGCCCTTGGGCATGGGTCTCAATTGTTCCTCGGTAGCGCAGACCTTGGTGGCGTATGCACCTTGGGATGCACCAAAGACCTTGTCACCCTCCTTGAAGGTGGGCTTTTTTCCTCCTGGCAATGATTGTGGGGCCTTGAGAACAACACCAGAGAACTCGGCGCCAGACACCCATGGTAGAGGAGGTTGATGTTGGTATTTGCCGCGAATCTGGAGCAAGTCGAAGAAGTTTGTGGCAGCGGCATGAACGGCAATTAGATATTGGTTGGGTTTGGGAGTCGGGTCGGGAAGGTCAGTGACCTTGAGGTCTTGAGGACCCTGATGGTCTGTCAGCTTTGAAGCCTCGAAGCTGTGTGTAAAAGACGTTACCTGAACATATTCCTTGACCTGAATGCCTCTCATGTTTGCGGTATGCTATCAGCTAATAGGTAGCGAGTGGAATAACAGGAGCAAAGCATGGCTGTACAGGTGTAGAGATGCAGTTGATAGGACAAGGGACAATACCCGAAATGCGGAGGCGGAGGATGAATTGATGCCTCGGTCCATGACTCGACCGCCCGCCACAGGTACAACGCGGTTCAGCGCCAAGCGACGCTGCTTCCTTAGCACCTTAGCGTCAAAACATTAATAAGCTACTGTTTACTGCGCTCTTCTAATTCGCAGTGTAAATCACTAAGTAATTTATAAAAGGTTTCTTAAAAACATTTTCTAACCATTTCTACTTCTAGGAAGTTAAAACTTATCTTATTCTTACCCTTACTATTACTACCGCCCTCTTTCTCCTTATTACTTAACCTCTTATTACTAACCTCTTATTCTTTAACCTCTTATTCTTTAACCTCTTATTACTTACCTTATATTAAAGATTAATCTTAATTTCTAGAAGACCCTTATTATATAGTAGATTAAGAAAGCTAGAAGCAAGTATAAGGAAGTACTAGAACTTTTAAAAGAGTAAGGGGTTAATATTAGTATTAGTACTCTAAAATAAAGGCTTTAAGAATAGAAAGTGTCTTAGATGCTAAATACTTAGCTTATTAAGGCGCGCATAGTAGAGCTATTTTTCCGTTATTATAAGACTAATAATACTATAGCCGCTATACTTACTATTAAGGGGTTTAAGCGCATTAGTAGACGCTATATTAAGAATGTTAGAAAGGAGCTTAGTCTACGTAAGCGGCTTAAGCGCATTAAGGCTAAAGAACTTAAGAGTCTTTTACGTAAGTTGCTTACTACTAAGTATAATACTAGCTATATTAAAGACTTTAGTAAGAACTATCTTTATACTTACCTCTATTAAAAGTATACTAACCTTAACATTATTAGCCGGTAAGTACCTTACTTTCTAGCGTAGTTTATAGTATAATTCTAACAATTTTCCTAATAGTAACTAAGTCTACTAAATTGCTATAGACCTTAACCCTATTACCTATTAACGATAAAAGAAGCGCTTAAGGATCCGCCGTCCTCCGGCTACTTACCCTAGCCTAAACTATATATAGTATATAGATGCCTATTATAAGCTTAAGAAGTATAGCA
>SWBG01000097.1:0-52562 GCA_023848605.1 Aureobasidium sp. EXF-10728
GGCTCTCTGCGCTTAATGTCCAGGCCTACACCAGCAAGGTCGACGTCGAGACCAGCCTCTGGCTCTCTGCGCTTGATGTCCAGGCCTACGCCGGCGAGGTCGACGTCGAGACCAGGGTCTCGGCGATTCAAGGCGCCCACCGATGCGTCGAGTGGAAGAGCATCCACAATGTCTGAAACGACAGGGGAGTCGGGGAGAGCGGAAACTGATACATCCACAGGAAGAGCATTGACGATGTCGGAGAGAAGAGCTTCGTTAGAGCGACGGTTCAGGGCGCCAACCGATGCGTCAACTGGGAGTGCATTCACTACATCGTACAGGACTTGAGACTGGCCATTGTCGAGCCCGGACACCGATGCATCCACAGGGAGAGCATTGACAATTCCAGAGAGGAGAGCATCGTCAGGGCTTCGGACATCGATCTGTGGCAAGATTGGCTGCAAGGGTAACGCAGAGGCTAATGCGATGACGTTGGTAGATGTGATGATGATTGAGGACTTCATATTAATGGTCTGAAGATATGATGTCGAATAGAAAGAGGGAAGATTGTAGAAAAGTGATTGGAAAATGATCAGAATCTCAAGGGTTGGTCGTAGGTGCTCATATAAGTGTCGAGCATTACTTTTCGGTCACTGCAGAAAACTGGATATCTGCACACGCGTAGATCAAGTACGCAGTCAGCTTTCGAAGATCTTAAGAAAATGGCAAAAGAAGTTGTTGATCTTATCGATCTTTACCTAGCCTGGCTGCTGCTCAGACATGTTGAATCCAGGGTCCGGATTTCAAGCTGCGCCGACCTAATTAGGTAAACGCCACAAGATGAGATGTTGATCTTCTAGAGATCTGCCGCCACAGACGCACATGACCCTGGCGCACGTCCTCACAAAGACCCTCTTCTCCTCACATATCGTAATAATGTAATGGCGATCACTAATGATCAACATATTCGTGCTTTGTCGTCCAAGGGTAACGACTTGCAAGTCGTACGTGCGTAGATTGGAAGGTGCGGGCTTCGACATCGCCCTGTGCAGTTTCGTCCGTGCATTTTCCGGTAGATAAGTCGCAACCATACTCTGATGATCGTATGGCCAGCGGTTCACAGACGAGAATATGCAATTGAGATTCGGGGATCATGCTGCGGCAGTCATCCGTGAGTTCTGCGCACAACGAGGGATGACTAACTGTGGCCTGAAGAGATCTTTTGCTCGGGTTCCAAACTCCATTTTAGACTCGAATTCGGAGGGCAACGCGTTCCGACGATAGAGCACATCAAAACGTGGAATGTCATCTGTTGTTGTTGAATGGCATCACGATGGTAACATTATCACTAGCTGGGTGGCAAGGCAAGGATGTCAACCGGCACAGTGCCAAGGCGCCAAACGCTGAGGGGCTCCAGCGAGTCGGTTTCTGAATGTGCGTGTCGCTCGTGTTTAGGCTGGCCTGAATTGTTTCAGGCTGGACTCGTCGAAACAAGTATAGCATTATTGATCAGCGCAGGCGATCAGAAGGAGTGCACGCGATCGTCAATGGTAAGTGCACAATGGGTGCCAAAAGTCGTGAGGGTTCGGAGATAAGCCCTTCACCAAGCTGCGGTTGAGGAGTAGAATCCGAACCCTCACGACTTTTGGTACCCATGGTGGTGGTTTAGAAATGCTAGATGCAAAGTTTTGTGACTCCACATCTTCAAGATTGACAAGTTTTGCTCCCAATGATGAACTGCGCGTTGGCCCTTCCATTCATTGGACTAAGCTCGGCCGACATCATGCCTGCCAAGTTCAGAGGCGCCACCAGTGCTACCAATCTACGCTCAAAATTCAGTCTGAACTTGCAAAAGGCTTCCAACGTTCTGCACTGCCTCAAGTGTCATGGAGCGTAGTTCGTGGCCGAAAGAAGAGAACGCAGATACGTCCTTGATCTGCGTACCTTATCTCGAAGGTAGGTACGCCACACTCAATTCGCTCCCGTCCAAGGAGGTGGTCTGTGCAACACGCTTCGTCGGCCAGTACATTTGCAAATCAACGGACGAAGGAAGCATTTCCATTTTGAAACCAGGAGCACAAGTGATAATCTTTCCGAGGGTCTCAAACAAGCGATGACGGAAGGTGTGGTCGGATTTCGCGAGATGGGTAGCTGACTTGCTAATGTCGCACTGCTGGACCGCCAAATTCGTATAGAAACCCGGCGAGAGGAAGAGCATTGTCAGCTAGTTCTTCGACAGACATGCTAAGATCTGGTATCTTGAGGCTCGATCAAGCTCGACTGGATACGTGTAATTTAGAAGATACAAGAAACAAGGTCCAAAGAAATCGCGTATTCATCGCGCTTGCAGAACAAGAAGATGGGACTTCAGGCGCAGAGTCTAGTCGCACGATATATAGTTCCTAGTCGGGCCATGACTGCCCGTCTGCCGACATGACCTCGATCCGCCGCAAATCGAACGTGCTCGCGCCCTATTCTCGACATCGACGGTGCGAAGCCGCGGGCAGGAACAATGGGCCATGCCCTGCAGTTAAAGTCGAATCGCACGACATAGTAAATCGTCAAACGTAGTCCAAGACATGGCGAAGCAAGATTTCCTCGCAAGAGACCATTCTTGCTGTCTAATCCCCATTTACCTTGCGAGCCCCACCCAGGACAGTTTCTAAAAATCACCAAGGGTCAACATTATGAATGATTGACATGCGACAGAAAAAGAGAGTTGAAAACATCAAAAGATTAAGATTGACAAATTACAGAAACAAGAACAAGAACAAAAGCAAAACTCCATACAGAATCCAGAACCTCAGACAGACCAACCCAACGAAGAATATACGAAATGACCTACCATTACAGTCAAAAGAGCCGTTTGACCAATCCCATCTTGAGATATCCACACACCATCAACCCATCACATTCCAATCACCACCCTTGCAAACTCTTACATCATCAAAGCACCGAACAGAGCAGCAGCGCCTCCAACAAGCGTGCCAGGGGTCACGAGCGAGGCAGCGCCAGTGAAGATGGCCATGGTGGAAGAGCTGGTGCCAGTGACGGACGAAGCGATCTTGGTTGAGCTTTGGCAAACGCCATTGCTGCAAGAGACGGCGACGTAGGCGTTTGTGCCGGGAGAGGAGCTTTGAGCAGCGCCATTGGACGAAGAACCTGATGCATTGCCAGCAGGAGTGTTTGAGCCGGGTGCGTTGCCAGCAGGAGTGTTCGAGCCGGGCATGTTGCCACCAGCGGATTGAGTGCCGACAACAACGTTGCCGTTGACAGTAGGTGCCATGGTGCTGACAGTGGGGCAGCTGGTTGTAGTTGTGTAGACAGTGCCACCGCTGGTATAGATGATGACCGAGACAACAGGCAAGTTTGAGCCAGATCCAGATCCAGTGGATCCAGAATTGGCAGCATTGCCATTCTGACCAACAACAACAACGTTCGAGTTGGAGCCAGAGCCAGAGCCGTTGGAGACGTAACCTGAACCAGAGCCAGAGCTGGAGCCAGAGCCGTTTGCGGCAACGAGAGCGGAAGCTTGGGCAGCAGGGCAAACAGTGGTGTAAGCGACAATAACATCGGTAGTAGTTGAAGCTCCGTTTCTGAGGGGGCAATCGGTGACAGTGGGAGCGCACGAGTAGATGGTCTGGACAGAAGTGCTGTAGAGAGTGGCAGTCACATCGCCAGATGCAGCGGCTCCATTGAAAGTAGCAGTGCTGAGGTAGGTGGTCTTCTCGGAAGCAGGGCAGTCGGTGACTGTGGAAGGGCAGGCGGTAACGGTGAAGACGGTGGTGGAAGGCTGTCCACCAACGTTCGAGCCAGAGCCAGAGCCAGAGCCAGAGCCAGGAGCTCCAGTGACAGCGGCACCACCACCTATGACTGAAGATGCACCGACAGCGTCTCCGGTAGCGGCAGGAGAACCAGAGGTTGCAACAACACCAGGACCACAAGCGACACCCGATCTCGAATCAACGACACTGGACTCGAAGAGGGCAAAGTCAGTGCCGGGAGCAGCTTGGCCAGACGCAAGGTCGACACAGCGGTAGTATGTGCAGAGACCGGTAGCGGTATCGAACGAGGTTCCCTTGCAAGTGACATCTGCAGCACAGTTGGAGACACATCCCTCGAAGGTCTGACCTTGTCTCTTGGCCAAGTTGGCTGAGATGTCGAGAGTGACGCCAAGGTATGTCTTGTTGTACTCGAGGCCGAAAGTGACACCATCAACGGTCAGCTGGGTGGGGAGAGCCGATGATGCGGAGTTTGTTGCGGAAGCCGATCCCGAAGCGGAGCCAGTAGCAGTGCCCGATGCAACAGGGGTAGAAAGACCGCTCAGGACGCTGGAAGGAAGGTTGCCAATGATGCTGGAGATGACACCCGAGGGAAGGCTGGTCAGGATAGAGGTGGGGTTCAGGGTCGAAGCACCGGAAGGCAAGTCGCTAGAAGGAAGGGCACTCAAGATGCTGGAGATGACACCTGAAGGGAGCTCGGTCAAGATACCGGTAGGGAGCGGTACGCTCGAGAAAGATATACCAGGGATTCTAGAAGTGCTGCTCGCGCCGAGGACACCCGACACAACATCGGAAGTGGGCAGGGCAGTCAAGACGCTGGAAGGAAGGTTGCTGAGGATGCTTGAGATGACGCCCGAGGGAAGGGCGGTCAGGATAGAGGTGGGGTTCAGGGTCGAAGCACCTGAAGGCAAGTCGCTAGTGGGAAGATTGCTCAAGATGCTGGAGATGACACCTGAAGGAAGCTCGGTCAAGATACCACTAGGGAGCGGCACGCTCGAGAAAGGAACACCAGGGAGTCTGGTAGTGCTGCCGGCACCGAGAACACCCGACACAACGTCGGAAGTAAGGGGAAGACCTGTGGGAAGGCCACCAACGATACTCGAGACAACGCTGGTAGGAAGGTCTGACAAGATGCTGGAAAGCTCTCCAGGAAGGTCTGTGGGAAGAGTGGAGAGGTCGGAAGTCAAGGTGTTGACAATTCCAGAAACAAGGCTGGTAGGAACAACTCCGGATGGCAAGTCGCTGACGATGACGGAGGCAATGCTGGAAGCCACAGATGCGGCGATAGAAGTAGCATCTCCAGCAACAGATGTAGCGACCGAAACAGCAGAGGAGATGTCTGCGCCGATGGTCGAAGTGACACCGTCAACCACGCTTGTAGCAACGGAAACCGCAGAAGAAAGGTCAGAGGCGAGGGTAGATGTGAGGCCATCAACCACGCTTGTAGCAACTGAGGCAGCGGATGAGATGTCCGAAGCGAGAGTCGATGTGAGTCCATCGGCAACGCTTGTAGCAACAGAAGCGGCGGAAGAAATGTCCGAAGCAAGAGTTGACGTAAGACCATCAGCCACGCTGGTAGCAGCAGAAGCGGCGGAGGAAATGTCAGTCTGGGCGCCCGAGACGATGGTGGACACAAGACTGGTTCCATCACTGACGATGGTGGTAACCACACCGCCAGCTACACTGGTTACACCTGGGAGAACGCCGGAAGTAGTGGTGACTCCATTGACGATACTGGGGAGAAGTTGAGCATTTGCTCCCAAAAAGTGCACACCGGCAGCTCCGAGAGCGACCAATCTGTAAGAAACCATGATTAAAGATTGAAAGGAGAGCTAAAAGAGTGTCGAGTCCCAGTTGTGTAGGGAGTGTTGGAATGAGCGAATGAATGACTGGCTGATGCTGATGATGAACAAGATAAAAGTGCGCTGATGAAGGAATACTTATACCATTCTCCTTGCCAGAAAGATGTCCTATATGCGGATCACATATCCAACTGATAGATGTTCATATGACAGGAAATGAACGGACCTAGTAAAGGAGGGTCAAAACATGTTGCGGCTCACCTGGTTTGCAACGACTATGCAATTACCAGAGTTGTCCGGTGATGAAGGTGATCGTTGTGTGTTTACTGCAGCACCGTATGGGATCGCATCCTCAAGGGGAACAAAGAATGAGAGTGGATCAGATCGAGCCAGGCTGTATGTCCGCAGAGGCCGTTGGAGCACATAGAAGGAGTTCACAGCCGCTGTGCGATAAACAAGATGTTTGCTGCTTGGCGGGCTTCAAGTCTGGTTGGCGCAATTCGCGAGCATATCCGGAGTGGTCGTCGTCCCTCCTGCATGTAGGGCAAATAGCGTGAGGAGAGACTATGGCGGGTCTTGCAGCGGATGTTGTGACGGGAAGGATTTTTGGTCCCTGAACGATTCGATTCTGTGCCACGACCGAAGAGATCCGAGATGTTGATGCTCCTGCATACCGTTGTCCATGACGCCTACAGAGACATGTGCTTGCTCTAGATGCAGCAGAAAGCACGTCTTGATGAGCAAGTGGAAATTAGACACACTATTCTTGATACCCAACGATAAGGAATGCCTGTGTATACACGCTTCGTCATGTCGTGTGCCGAATAAGCAGTCGCAGAAGGGTGAACCCGAAAGAAGGATTCGGTCCAGGCGCCGAAGCCGTTGAGGTACAAAGTTACTCCGCCAATTAGTATGTGCCGATGATCAGCCGGTATTTGTGGTTGATAGTGATACCCTGGTGTTGTTTTCTTTGTGCTATGATATCTGGTATAGTTGACGTGCATTGAGGCGGGCTGTAGTGTCTAAGGTTGGATTACACAAAGTGTATCAAGATGTTGATCTTCCAACCAGACATGTGGATTCGACCGTGAGGTAGTGATTCGCTCAGACCGTGGACGCATTGCAAAGTTGCAGAGCATCATAATAAAACAGACAGATAGCTGCTTGAGTCAGGTCCCATGCCCAGTCTCGCGCAGAATTGGCATATGTTCTGACGATACACATCTACAGGAGTGCATAGAGTGAACGTTTTGATGGGAGACGACAGCACTGATGTCGAAAAGATGTATATTCGAGCAAGAGATGAAGTCGTAGGTGACAGAACCTTGATGTTCTCGGACCCCGCAGGCGAAAAAAGCTTGAATGCTCCACATTTTGGCAAGTTTTGGGGACAGTCGCTCCTTCCTCCAAGCAACAACTGTCAGCAAAGATGGGCAAGAGAAAGCGCAACACACAGGCGGCAGTCGCGCAAAAGCTGCAAAAGCCATGCGACCTGCCGACACCCAACGACAGCGACGAGGGGACCATCGAGCACGTGTCGCACATCAGCTCTGTCACGTCGACCGAAGAGCTCGAACTCACCGTCGACACGCTGCGCACCCTCGCCCACTACCCGGCTCTGATCAAGAGCAAGGCGTGCAAGGATCTGCGCGCCGCCGTCTACGACTTCCGGCAGGCGTGCAACACGGGCGTCAACTCGGCAGCCGAGGGCACCAACCTGACGGCGCGCATCTCGGCCGCCCTGACGGATGCCAAATACACTGACGCACTGATCCTGCTCGCCGAGATGCGCATCCGCGGCGAGACGCCAAAGCTCGGCGCCCTCTGCCGCTGGGTGCGCGACCTCGACGTCGTCAGCGGGCTGGCCATGCAGCCCGAGGGCGTCAGCAAGGTCGTCGTGCCGCGCTCGCCACAGGACAAGGAGCTGCTGCGCGTCCTCGACGCCGTCCTGCGAGTCACGGGCCCCACCGACACAAACACCAGAGACGCCCTCGACTCGGCCGACCCCATCGCCCTCCAGCAAGTCTGGAACCTCCGAGACAAGACGCCCCTCCCGACACGCCAGAGCGTCGAGGACAAGACCATCTTCGCCAACTGCCCCGCCGACCTCGCCAGCCGCTTCCGCATCATCGAGACGACGACAGGCCCCGACCGCAAGCCTCCGAACCTCCACCCCGCCGTTCTCTACGCCTCGCAAGACGACGCCATCCCGCTCGGCCACGCCCCCGAGACGACCGTCTTCAAGCACCCCGTCGTGCCAAACCTCCGCCTGATCAAGGATGTCCTCACTCCCGCCGAGTGCACCAGCATCGTCGCCGCCGCCGAGACGATCGAATTCATTCCCGACGCCCCCATCCGCGACGACGGCCAAGAGACGAGCATTCTGGCACACAACTTTTACTGGATTGCCGACCAGGCCTTCCATGACAAGCTCTGGGAGAGAGTCCGCCCCTACGTTCCAGAAGAGTCGCAGGGCCGCAAGGTGCGCGGCATCAATCGCCGATTCAGAGTGTACCGCTACGTGCCTGGGGCAGAGTACCGCTGCCACATTGACGGCGCTTGGCCTCCGTCGGGCATCGACGCCGTCACGGACAAGTACCAGTACGACTCGTCTCCTGCCGACGCCCGTCAGTCGTCGCTCTACACCTTCCTCATCTACCTCAACGACGACTTTGAGGGCGGCGAAACATCCTTCTTCATCCCCAGCGTCCGCGAGGGCGTCATGAATGCATACCCTGTCAAGCCCATCATGGGCAGCGTCGCCGTCTTTCCTCACGGCGAGGCACAAGGTGCTCTCCTCCACGAAGGCACTGGCGTGACCAAGGGTGCCAAGTACATTATTCGTACCGACGTCGAGTACGATGTCGTTCCTTCTACAAATTGATCATGCCTTGACTGTCTTTTGGGACTGGCGCTTTGGATGGGACCGGCGTTGGAAATATTCGTCTTTGTATGAACAAATTGACACGACATGTAGGCACGACTTTCTCAATACATAAACCGTCCTTCAGCCTACTCGTCTGCCTCGACAGTTGCGTGTCCGCCGACCTCGATCTCGCTCAGGATCTGCGTACCGACCACCTTGCCAGACGTCTCTAAATAGATGGCGGCAATGGCTTGCACGCCGTGGATCGGCTCATACTTGTACTGCTTTCTGAGCACCTCCTTGCCATTCCTTTCCACCTTGTCCTCGTGTCCAGTAAAAGTCATGTCCTTGGCATACGACCCAATCACTCTGCTAGCGGAAACGCGGCCGTCGTTGTCAAGATCTTGCTCCACAATGTCGCCGTTCTGCTCGAGGATTCGGTTCGTATGCGAGTTTCCAGAAAAGTCGTTGACCGAGAAGAGAATGTTGTCGTCAATGGTAAAGGACCGCTTGACTGCCGCCGAGCCAGAGCTGGAACTATCGTCGGAGAGCAGCCCATCCACTGCATCGCCCGTCTGGTTGAGGATATTACCAACACCGTTGCCCAGCGTCGCAATCACCGGGTTCAAGTCTAAAGATCCCAACACATCGTCTACCATGGCCACAAGGTTCTCAAGCCGAGCTTCCAGCAGCACTCTTGCTTTGACGTCCTGAATAAGCAAATGTACCGACTCGATGCTCAGGTCCACGCCGGCGTTGAATCGCAGCAGTTCCAATACCTGGAGGTCCAGATTCACTTTTGCAGTCAGGTTGTCGACTTCAATGTCGATTTCTTTGACGCTGACGCTGGCGTTGAGGAAGACGTCCGGGTAGGGGTATTGAGAAGAAGCGTTTTGACGTGTGTTTGCGGTCGAGTAGATGGCCGAGTCATCGTCGCCGCTGAGGGTGAGATTGTAGCCTACGTAGCCGGCATCTGACGAGGACGACGAGGAGGAAGCAGCAGCAGCAGAGACTGTGCAGCTCAGGGCAAACACCAGGACACAATTGCGGGCGAGCGACAGCATTGTCGAGTGTGTTGAAGGCAGACGTCGAAATCTGAGGGTGAGATGCGGACGTAAAGATCAATGAGAAAGAAGACAATCTAGCGAGAAGAAGACTAGGATACACGGCACTTGTACATTCACTCCATTGCCATGTTTCTGTATCTCTAGTCTCGATCACCGATGTGCAATACCCGACAATCCTTGCACGGCCCAGCGAGATTGCGCCACGGCAATTGACAGCTCCTCCAGAAATCTTGAAGTCGCAAAAAGTTTAAACAACCAAGCGAAATGTATATGAAGGAGTCGTTGTTTCACCATCCAAGCCTTGTAATCCTCTCTCGCGAACCTATGGCTTTCAATTGGCTTGTGTGTGCGTCATCTCACGGTAGAAAGCGGGAACATGTGTTTGACAGCTTCCATCTCGGCCGACTTTTGGACTTGGTCAGGAACCGAGATGAGGTGTACGGCATGCGACCCGCTACCTTGATGAGCTTTCGCAAAGTTGGCTGTGGAGTAATTGTAGAGACCATTGGGTATCTAGGCTTTCCTCCTCTGACTGTCTTTTTTCCACGCTCACTCCATCGCCGGCGACCTTCTGCAGTACTACGTTTCTACCATTCACAATCATGGCGTTCAGCAAAATGTCAAAACTGCTCCTTTGCCTCGCCATGACAATCTTCTGCTGCACTCTCGTCTCAGCACAAACAGCCACAACAGCACCCCGAACCCTCTCCAACAGCACCTCCAGCACTCGCACGAGCACTTCTCACTCTAGTGCATTCACCTCGGACGCACCCCCAGACGTCTACCTCAATGTCCCTGAGCTGCATGTCGGCCGCATCGAACTCACCGTCGAGAAATTATCCGCAGACCTGAATCTCAATGCCAAAGTCGCAAACTTGGTGCAGTTGAATGCGGGCGTGCAGGTTGCGGTGGAAAGGGTAAACATTACCATTGCAGAGGTGGATGCAGAGGTTGAGTTGGTGATAAGACTCGGTAAGGATTGAATTTGTTCCTGACCATCATTTGGCTATGTTGTGTATTGTACTGATAGGCATGCGAAAAGGTCACCTTGTCGATATCGTGGGCCGCGTCTTTGATTCTTTGGATCTCAATCCCCTCCTCATCTCCACCATCGGCAATGCCACTCAACTCGTCGGAAATGTAGTCACCGATGTCGTCGGCGCGGTAGACGGACTTCTTGGTTCCATCACACAAGGTGGCAAGAGTCTCAACTTTGTCGTCGACAATCTCGGAAACATTGTTCAAGAGGTCGGAGGTGTAAGCAGCATTGTTGGCGACTTCACAAGAAACATGACCCAGACTGGAACAAGTAAAAGTGTTGGACAGGGTTTGACGCAAAAGGAGTACAAGTACTCGCCATTGAATGCTTTGGTGGACATTGTCTTCAACGAAGCGGGCCAGGTTGTGCAGGCTGTGGTGCAAAAGAAGAATAGTGGGGGTGGCAGCAGTGGAAGCGGTGCCGGATCGAACTCGACGATGTCTGTTGCTTCGTCCCCAAAGCACTAGATAGATGTCGAGTATCTAGATTTTATCAACATGTCAACTGCTCAGATGACTCGACCTGGATTGTATCCAAGTGCTGGCTTCTAGATGTTGGTCAAGCAGGACGAGTTCAGATAAGGCGCCGACTGACAACATCAACTATGACTTGATCCTTGGATGCATCAAAGTGAGCCAGATCATGTGAAGCATCCAGGCAAGCCAGACCACGAGATTTGCAGACAGAGCATATACAAACGCCTTCACCGTCACAGATGGCGCAGTGCCAGTATTTAGCAGTGAGATTTCCGCAGTGATCGCAATGAATTCCAGGTGTTGGTTGCTGATAATCTGTTGTCGCGACCAAGATGCTGAGATTCTCCGGACATAGATCGGTAATGCTGCGCCACACTTGTATCGTCTCATCGTTCCACGAGTGTGCATCCATGACCAGAAAGATCTTTGGGTATGACTGCATTAGGTTGCGCAGTAGACGAACAACCGCTGAATCGGATGGTCTGGTTCCAGAGAATTTGTGACCGTTGTAAAGCTGAGTAAGCTCAGCAGAAATTGCCTCTGCGGGCCCGTAAGCTACCAGCTGACCAAGCAGATTGGCAAGAATGTTTCCAGCTTCCTCATGTCTGGTAATGTTGAGGGTGTTCCTAGAAACAAAACACGACAGAACAGGGACACCTGACGAATCCTGGACGAGATTGCGGTAGATGGCGGAGATAAACGATGTCTAGATTAGCCAAGTCAGAACAAATTTTCTTTTTCTATTTGAGTGCTGGGAACTTACCAATCGAGCATGATGGAGTCCACAGCATACTATACGTCGAGGGGAAGATCCGGTACACCATGACGTAAAATTGGTGCTGCCCAATAGCCTTTGGTACTCTTCAGTATCCAACAGAGTCGAAGACACGTTTGGCGGGTAAAGGTCCGCAAATTCTGTCAGCCAGCTGACGATTCTGTTCTTGAGCAACTCTCTGTCAGCAACAGACACGCTAGCGTGGGGAATTAGGTCTTGCAAAGAGACAGGCGACAAGCGAAGATCAGTCGATGTGTCGTGATCTGGAACTTCGATGACGATTTGTGGCCGCTCCTCAGCTTGTGTGAAGAGCGCAGTCTCAATGGCAGCTATGATTTCAGTCCGTTCTAGCGTCATTGCAAGATCCAAAGGTGTCCTTCCAGAATTGTCTTTTGCGTAGGGATTGGCACCGTTCTGTATCAGTAACTCTGCCATCTCGACACTATTTTCGGTTATTGCCATGTGCAAAGGTGCACAACCGTCATAGTCTCTCGGGCTGCGTTCGACACTGGTGAGAAAAAAGTGTCCGAGGATCTGTTTTTGAATATCCAGAGTGCCTGATTTCGACCTCATCAACCAATGAAGTGCTGTCTTGCCATCATCGGGACTTGGCTCGAGCATGTCTAGATTGCCTTCCTCCAGTCTCTTGAGAATCTCATCGAATTGATCTGCTACCCGTTAGTACATGGTTCAAATCGCCAGAGGACTATTTTGGCTTACCAAGATAAGCAAGCGACCAGCCGGGCAGACGCTTTCCAAATGATGGCCTTGTTCCTGTCAGAGACGACAAGAGGTCGTCCAACCTGTCAAACGCTGATGCAAAAGTGGTTGCCTGATCATCGTATGTCACACAACCATACTGGCAAGCGACCTCAAGTGCGTTTCTCCCAAAACTGTCCAGAATGTCAACATCTGGCTTAAACTCGAGTATGTTCCACACCAACTCGACTTCAGCAAGAGACAGCGCTTTGTGCAAGGCCGTTCGACCTTGCTTGTCTTGGGAATCAACGAGATCTCGATCCAGACTCAACAAGGTTCTGACGGGAGGAAGTGCGCGAGATTCTGAATAGTACTTGACAACACAGTGCATCAATCCGTCGCCTGAGAAATTCTTAGTTCTGATATTCGCACCACGTTCAAGGAGCATACGAGCAGCTCGTGTTGATGGCTGCCAACAGATTGCATAGAAAATTGCGGACTCTCCTGCATAGTCTCTGTGCTCAATGTCGATCTTCTTGTCCAGCAGGAGCTGAAGTGACTGCTCATCGAAATTGGCACTCTCGAGAAGCTGCTGAACATGACTTCTACCAGTGTCGTCGACTGCATCAAGTTTGAAACCCGGTTTGTCAAGTATCAGCTTTGCGACGTCAACCCTGAACTCTGACATGCTGCTTGAGGAGTTCATGAGAACATGTGAAAGTACTGTTTGCTGGCGCTCATCGCACTCATTGATGTCGACATCGTGGCGACTTAGAAGCGCGCGAATGAGCTCAATGGACGTAAAGGATTCAATTCGCATGAGTGCGGTATAAACTGTGTTGCCCAAGACATAAGCATCGGGTCTGATCGTTGGAGAGCTCAAGAGGAACATGACCACGTCTTGACTACCGTGTCTGAGCGCCTCGTATAAAGCGGTGCGGCCTTCGGCGTTGGTCAAGTACGGATCCGCACCAAGTTCCAAAAGCAGTTCGACGGTATCAAGATGACCCATTGAGGCAGCGTACATAAGCAGCGTTGTTTTGTGGTCGTGGGTTTGGCTGTTGATATGAGATTGAGGAACGACATCGGCCATCAAACGACGAATGCTGTTTGTAAGACCGAGAAGTGAACAAACATGTAGAGCTCCCAAGCCGTATTCAAAATCGGAATCATAAACCTCAAAGCCATATGCCTGTTGGAGGAAAGCGATTCTGATGCCGACCTCGAGGCGTTCGGGTTCTGCAAGATATCTCAGAGCCAGGTCTTCCACCACGGCATGCTTAGGCGAGTACGCGCGGAGATGTCTGCCCCATTCGCATGCCGCATATTTGTACAAAGATTTTGATGCCCAATCTGTGTCTGGATCCTCTGGCAGATCATGAAACACAAGCACTCTCAGACACGCCAACGCCATGTTAGCTTGCCCGGACGGAAACCATCGGTCACGCGTCTTGTCGAAATAAGCAGATACCGAATCCTTGGAAAAAACAACGTAGTTTTGCAGGATAGTAAGCAAGTTCCGGGTGTTGGTGATTGTATCGACGACACTTACGCTTGGAACAGGCTCTAAACCTCGACCTTGGACAACTTCTCCAAGAACATGCTCAAACTCTGTTATGGTCAAGGGACGCATCGCATAGCTGGCAATCTCAAGAGCGGCCATGACCAGAGTTTCATGTGAGGTACCCAAGATCGATTGGATCGATTTGTTGATGACCTTCTCGTACGTGTCGTGCGTTTGTGGTTGTCCCTCGGCTGTATCGGCAAGCGACTTTTGGATAGCGGTCACGACTTCGTCCCGTCCCAGCTCCATAGCGAGATCCAAGGGTGTCCTTCCAAGCGTATCACGAAGGTTTAGGTCAGCACCAGCCTTGATGAGCACTACTGCCATACTGGTCTGAGATGAGAGAATAGCCGTATGCAGAGGGGTGTCCTGTTTAAAGTTCTGTGGACTGCATCCTGCGGGCGTGTTGTTGAGATACGCTTCGAGAATTTCCAACTCGAGCGCTGGGATCTTTGACGCATTTCTGACGAGCCAGTGTAGTGCAGTATTGCCGTCATCGGGACTTTGTTCAAGCATGTCAACTCCGTTTTCTCGCAGACGGTCATACAACTTCTGGAAATGACCTATAGTCATTGGCCCGTCAGTATACCAAAATTAGTATGGAGGATTCAATGCTTACCAATGTATGCAATTGACCATCCGGGAAGATCGTCCAGGAACCCATTGAGTATTGCTTCGCCAGACTGTTGGTTTTCGACATTTCCACCATGTCCTCTACGACGATTTATGTCCGATTTCGGACGTCCAAGTCGACTGTGATTAGCATCATCGGGTTGTGCTACACTATTCTCTATGGTGTGAAGTGCATCATGGCTTTGGACGCGTCGAGGTTGATGCGCATTGGAATCGGTTTTGTACATTCCAATTGAGGGGAGTTGCCAAAGTAATCCTGCACGCCCATATTGACAGGCTACATCGAATGCAGCTCTCCCCGAATTGTCAAGGCAATTAGTGTCTGGCACGCGCGTGAGTAGCTCCAGAGCGAGACTCCTATGGCCAAAGGTCTTGCCATGAACCAAGGCTATATGCAAGGCTGTCCGGCCTCGGTCGTCTTTGGCGTTGATTAGAGCGGGCATATGATCAAGTAGGAGATCAAGATATCGAAGGTCTTGGATGTTGTTCACATCAGAGACGATCCGGTGTATCAGATTTTGACCCCGCTTATTTCTTATGGTGAGATCGGCACCGTGGGCCACTAAGACCGAGGTTATATCAAGGCTGCATCGCAGAGTCACGGCGTAGAAGATGGCAGTCTCTCCATTCTCATCCACTTGATTCACATCCGCTCCATGTTCCAGTAGTAGATAGAGCAACTTTGGATCGAGTCTGCGTGAGAGGAGGAACCGTATAACACAGGTGACACCTCCAAGATCGACTGCATTGATGTCACAGGCTGGATGTTGAACTATGAGTTGTGTTGCACTATATTGGAAGTCAGGGCAGCTGTACGCGTAGGGTTTGCCGAGCAACAACGAGAGTGCAGTTCTTCCGTTATGATCCTTTGCGTTGATGTCAACATCGTCGCGGGCAAGCATCAGTCTCAGGATAGCGATTGACTCAAGAGAAAGAAGAGACGTCAGCAAAACGTTCTCATCTTCGCCGAAAGGTGGTTTGAGATTCACTACAGGTGACCGCAGAAGTGCCTCCACTATGAGCAAATGTTTTGATTTGATGGCTTCGTAGAGGATGAAGAATCCAGCCTCGTGAGTGACAAGAGACTGGCCACCAGGATTCAGAACCGGATCAGCGGCGGAATTCAACAGGAATTCTGCCGTGTCGACATGACTCATTCTGCACGCATATTCAAGCGGCGTTTGACCATCGACTGAAACTTGTCTGTTGAATTCCGCATTGGGCAGGCGTTTGAGTAGACTTGTGAGACCAAATATGGAGCAGACATGGACTGGCTGTAGACCGCGAACGACGTCGAAACCATAGACCATGTCTTCTGGTTGCAAGATGAAAGCGGCCGTATTGCCCAGGTTGAATCTCACCTCGTTTTGAAGGTACCGCATAGCCATGTCCTCCAACGCTGAGATGGGTGAGCAAGCACGAAGATGTCGTCCCCATGTGCAAGCCGCGTATCCGAAAAAGGAGTTGACGGCCCAATCGCCGATCTCACCGGCGCCTGTGTGTGTAGGAATGGCCTCTGACATGAGGATTTCCAGGCATGCGAAGGCCATACTAGCATGTCCCATTGGGAACCAGCGAGCGTGCGTTCTTTCAAAGTAGCTAGACAAAGAAGCATGGAAGACACTGACGACGGATGTCTGCTGTACCATCAACAGACCACCAGTAGCTTGTATCACGTCGGTGATGGTCGGGTAGGTTACTAAGCGAGGATGATGCCAACGGAGAACATGACGAACGGCGATCATGAATTCATGATCTTTGAGTGGCCGGATAGCGTGTCTGACAACATCATAAGCAGCCATCGCTAGATCCTCGTGTCCACTGTCTTTTGTGGTATGGCTCATTATTCTTTCGAATGCTTCATCAATCAGTTGCGACTGTCGTTGATCGTCACCTGGGTTGTTCCTCTCAACCTCAGCTATCCTAGAGCTCATGGCTCGACTGAGACTGCGTCTGCGGTGATCCAGAGAATACAGCGCATCAATATCTACTGTGATCTGTTCATCCTCAGATCTGACCAGGTGGTGTGAAGATGTAACCAGCAAGCGCAGATTCTGTATCTGCGAGATGATGTCCAACAATAGTTCAAGATCCCTGATATCCTCGGTAGAGTCGTTGATGATGAAAAATACTCTGGGCAACGACTTGATAATCGAGTGGATGACACCGACCAACTCAATTACAGAGTAAGTCACGCCAGATGATTTAAGATGGTGATAAACTTTCATAACTTTCTCCGGTATGACTGCAAGGCGAACCTGGAGTAGTAGCTGTCTAATGAGATCGGCGAGGGTGCGTATCAGAATGTGATCATCCCAGTGTTCCCTGAACAAAAAGCAACGAATAACGGGTGTGTCAGCAGGGAACCTTGAGGTAAGATCCCTAAGTATATCAGATGAGAAAGTCAACTATGATTTGTTAGTTGGATGCACACGTCAATGGACAATCGAGCATGATATACCTTTCGGGTATGAGTATCAGTACGACAGACCAATCTTCGTGGTAACGATCCATCACACCACGACATATACTCTGGACTTGCTTGGAAAGCATATGCTACAGCCGAATCCAGACCGCTTGTAGGCTGCTCCGAAGATGTGTCAGTATCTCGAGCAGCGTAACAAATTTCGCCAAAGCAAGTTATGATTGCATCTATCAATGATGTTTGCTCATCGAGCATGTGATCAACATCTTCTGTTGACTCCCGCGATGAGAAGACGGACAGCTCCGAGCTGACGGAAGTGCGATCGCTCATGCTTCGAGGGACTGCTCTGAAGCTTGCAAGGCTTGTCGAGTCCTCGTCATCGAGCCCGCGTGGTATCGAGAAAGTGGCAATTCGTTCCAAGTGGTGAGCAAGATGAGCGGGAAATTGGGGAATGCTTGCAGTATCTTCCAAGCATATTGGGCACTTCTGGCGCGGATCGTCTGCATTCGTCTGCGCGATACTGGCAAAATCCTTGAGCTGCGCATCCGTCATGTCTCCATGACCTTGCTCGCGCAGGTGTTGCTCAAAGGCATTTTGATTTGGAAAATGAGTAGAAGGATGGAACCGGCAGACCCAAACTCTCCTATGTTGAGACTCTTCGTGCTCTAACCACTCACGTCGAGAGCCATACAGCCGATCGGCGGAGGCACAGTTGATTTGGGTGCACGAGTATGGCTGAAGATCCTGGAGGATGTGTTTTCTGATTCGATGTTAGCACTGAGCGTAGTATGTGTAAGAATCACCCACCTCCAAGCACGACCCTGTCCATGAGTCGAGGGGCAAAGTACAAAACAATAGGGGCAGACAAAGTCTTGGCCATTGAGAGCTGCGAGTGGCGGAGGTGGCAAGTCAGCCGGTTTCCCCTCGAGATCACGAGCCGTGGTAGCGGATGAGATGACAGATTGCGTTTCGAGTGAGGTCAAGTCCAGCTTTGGGTCGAAGAAAGTGGCCTCAGTTGTCGTGAAAATAGTCTTGCCATGATGACTTTGAGACGCTTGTGTATTGGTGACAGGCTTGAGCGTTGGGTTCGCCCTCACAGGTTGTTGTTGAGGCTCCAAGGGAATGTCATTGGTGACGACAGGTTCTGATATTTCAGTTGTGGTGAGCTTCTGAGCGTGCTTTTGCCAGTATCGGAACTGCCTCCGGCGCGCTGTGTTAGACTTGGCAAATCGTCGGATAAGAACTTCGTCTTGTTCAGTCAGGGTTGAGTCGCTTGAACGAAGGCTTCTGAACAGCTCGGAAACATGATGACCGTCCAAGGTGGCAAAACAATCCCCAAATATGTCGAGGCCAGAGGACGCGTCGATCTCCTTGTAGTGGATTGCTCTGGCTGGCTTCGAGGTCGAATTTCGAATTCTGAAAGATAACTTATACAAATCCTTGACGAGGTCTTGTATCCTTTGTGTGAGATGTGGTAGCCCATCTAAGGGCTGGCTGATGGAGTCTAGCTCATCATCTGATGGAAGTGAGATGTCATCAGGGAGGTCATGGTCGTCGGCTATGTCGGCTCCCAAGAAGACTTCAGAAGAACCATCGCGACTGAGATCAGATGCTGCCACTTGGTGAGATGTCGGTTCGACGGATACACAGCAACTGCTCACATACCGAGCTCAAGCGTGTTTTGCAGCTCTTCAAGAAGAGCCAGAACAGTCGAGCGCATCACGTCGGCGTCGCGCAGTCGCCAGTCGAGAGCGCTATGACCCTTGGCCAAAGCTCCGAGGTTTCCTGTCCATATCCTGAACCTGCCAAACTCTTCTCGCACGTCGTCGCAAGAGGATGCGTCCAAGGCAGCGTCTTGATCTATC
The DNA here is from genome assembly GCA_023848605.1 of Aureobasidium sp. EXF-10728. NCBI lineage: Eukaryota > Fungi > Ascomycota > Dothideomycetes > Dothideales > Saccotheciaceae > Aureobasidium > Aureobasidium sp. EXF-10728. The sequence goes on from SWBG01000097.1 coordinate 18,973, forward strand.
GCATGGCAGACAACAGCAAAGCCGCGCATGCACGACTCGGTCACTGCTCTGAGGGTCGCCATGACGTTCGGACGTCGTCGCCCGGATAAGCTCAATATGCGCCCGCAAAATTTTCGAAACTGTTGCAATGTGCTCTATACCACAGCCTGAGAGGCCTCGGATTCGAGGTCGTCTGCGAGAGATCATGTGTCAGCCCTCCTGCCCAGCCAGATAGATTGCAGTGCCGCTGCACTCCAGCCACAGAGGCGACCTGCAGGTTTGATTGGCCGACTTGATCCACCTCAGCCTTGCCTGGCGGTCAGCACTCGAGCACTCGATACGCGCTCCAGATCAACCCTCAGCTCTACATTCAACCTGTGAGCAGTTCAGTCATGTCTGGCACTGAAGTCGCCGGTCTTGTGCTTGCTGTGATCCCGCTCTTCATCTCGGCCATTGAGCACTACGAGGACGGCCTTCAACCCTTTCGCGTTCTGAAGATAGTCGTCTATCGCCAGGAGCTAGCGCGGTACCGGACGAAGCTGACGACCGAGTATGGCCTGTACAACAGCGCCCTCGAGGAACTGCTTGTCGATGTCGTGCCTCAGCAGGAGCTGCGCAGCATGATCGATCAGGGTTATGGCCCACACTGGAAGAATCCCGCGCTCGAAGAAAAGTTGAGGCAGCGGCTCGGCAGTGTCTACTCGGTGTATTTCGATGTCATGAAGCAAATGCAGGAAATCATGGCGAGGATTGCGTCCCTCCTGGACATCCAGAGACAGGGAAACGTGCGTCAAGTGAGTCGCTCTTAGTCTTCCCAGCTAATCGATCCCATAGATCACCGGCCCTCAGCTCGAACACCTTCTGCTTGCGCATCCACCAAAGTACAGTCAGGTACAGGCTGCACCACATTCCAGAGTCTACGAGTTCAAGAAGAAGCTGAAGTTTGGCTTCAGGAGTGGACAAATACAACCTTTACTTGAAGAGCTGGGTCGGTACAACAATGCACTCTATCGCTTCACCGATAGCAGCAGACGTCTGGAAGGCCTGCGATCCACTGCGCCCAAGACGACCTTTACAACACCCATTCATCACGTCCGCGAGTGCGCCGAGAGACTGCACCGATGTCTCGGTGGAGCGTGGGCATGCTCAGCTCACTCAAACCATGTCATTGATTTGCAGCTCGAATCGCGCATTTGCAAGGCCGGCATGCCCGAGGAAGCCACCGAAGAGCGCGTTCTGTTTTCCATCGCCTTCTTGGATGGCAGGCTCCTCGATCGTTGGCACTGTCTAGAAGTCTATGTCCTTACGGGAGACCCACCAGATTCTCAAAGACCGTCAGGCAAAGTCAACTTTGCCATCCCTACCTCTGCACTCTCATTTGATCCCTCAACACTGCCGTTGATACATTGCCTCTGTACCTCTATGGCATTTCCCCAAGGTCAATCCCACCGCACTCTTTGCCTTGATCACAATCAAAGGCTGCTCGGAGACTATCCACAGTCCCGACAGAACATCACTGGACAGCAGGATCGCAACGGCTCAACAACCAGCCTCGAAGAAGTCCTATCAGGCTCTTCCGCCTCTGTGCGATCGAGACCATTCAGCAGTAAGCAGGCATATCTTCTCGGCTTGACGGTAGCATCTTCGTTCCTCCAGCTGCGAGCCACCCCTTGGTTATGTGGTTCCTGGCGCGCAAAAAACGTATTGTTCATCAACGAGACCACGACCAAAAACATCGACTTTGACAAGCCATACATTCGACAGACCTATCCAAGCTGTCATCAGCAACAAGCCTCGCCTCAAGCAACCGTGGGAGCTGACGATGCAGACGACAACTGCTCATTCCTCAATCTCGGCATCATGCTGCTCGAGATTTTCTTCCGAGAGCCCATCGACTCGCGACGCATGTCAGCTGATTCTGGACCAAATCAGAGCTTTTCGGATCTGCAGACTGTGCGACGATGGGTTCAGCAAGACAAGGAAGAGATGCCAATAGGCTTTTACAAGGCCGTGTCGTTTTGCATCGGTTGCTTTGCCAGTACCAACGTCGATCTTCAAGACAATGCTTTCCGGCAGACGGTCGTCGACCAAGTCATTGTGCCTTTGAAGGAAGAGCTCAAGATGTGGAACGCTTGATATGTCGTTTGGCTACTTTTCGTTGTATCAAGTCTTTTCTGGAACGCGATACTCGATGCTGGTCTCACCTTATTCTTCGCTGTCTTCGCTGGCGAGCATCCTCTATTGCATACGTATGCGCAAGTACGCTCGGCGGTCGCAAGCAATGGATTCTTCCGATCAACGACCCAACCCCACCTGAGCGCCCTGCTCCTCTTGATCAGTCTAGAAATGTTGATTTCTCATATGCCTTTGAGTCTGTGCTCAGGCGCCTAACTATCCTGCATCAACGAGTGACGATATGACTTTCAAGAGCCGTTGTTGCTTCAAGAAGAGAATCGCATCACTCACCATGATTTCGAAAGCATTGCACGCTTCTCAAATTTTTCGGTAATGGTTATCTCGGATGAGTCATGTCTGTACATTGCCATCTGCTCGAATGGGCTTTTCTATAGTCAAGAATGAGGCGCGGCAGCGTCAAAGACGTAAGGTGATGGTGCGAGGGTCCATCTGCATGATGACCTACGCCTGCCTAGTGTGCTCTTACGATACTAATCCCACCCGCACAATCGGCAGTACGAAAGGCGAACCCGAACGGGACTCGCATGACCAGCAACCTGCGCATGCTGCCTAGTGGTCCATGAGTGGTTGTTGTTGTTGTTGAAGGGTCCGTCTTGTGGACAGTTCCCAAGGACAGGAGCCGTTCGTAGTCCTCGACAGGTACAGCAGGTGGTCGTGTTGCTTGCTGAACATGACCTCATTATCAATATGCAGAACCATTCTACTGCCCACTTGCCTATTCGATGTCTATATTGTATCTATTCTATCTTTGTCATCAAGCATGCACAACCATCAATCCTGATCCTCTTTGATCATCGCAGCAGCCCTCTCCGCAATACCGTAGAGACTAGAGCTCAAATGCGCAGACAGTTGCACAGGCAACACACTTGCATCCACCACTCTCACGTTTGCCAGCCCATATACTTTCAACTTGTTATCCACCACTCCACCCATTGCTTCTTTCATCATACTTAAAGTAGAAATAGGGTGCCATACAGAAGTGAACGTGTTCTTGACAAACCCTTCCCAAGCGTCGTAGGAGCCTAACTCAGAAGCTGGAAGTACACGCTTTTCAATCATGTCTGCCAAAGGAGCAGTAGAATAAACTTGGGCAGCTTGCTTGGTGGCCAAGGTCTGCAGTCGCAGGTCCAAGGGGTGTTTGAAGTACGAGGGCTCAACAGTGGGCAGGTCGAAAGAGTTGTTGCTGGAGATGTGGACTGTGCCTCTAGCCAGAGGGATCAAGTTCCAGACATCGGCACCCACGGTCGCAGGTGCAGAGTCTATCTTTGAGGCCAAGGTAAAGAAGATCTCGGCTGCGGCTTCGCTTTGGTTGAACAAGTTTGTGACTTGGTAGTTTATGATCTCATGCGTGGCAGTGGCATTGGCGACGAGACCTTGGGCTTCGAGATTCGCTGCGTATGAGGCTAGGCTGGCAAGCGTTTCTGCTTGGACAGCGGAAGACATGTTGCCAAGCAGCTGATGGACATTAGGGAATGCAATCGCTGACGAGGGTCCCGAACCTTCGAGGTCGTCTGACTTGGGTGCATAGGTGATTGTATTCTTGGTCTGCTCTTGAAGGTTCTTACCTACGCCCATTAGGCTCTTCTGCACAGGAACGCCGGCTTTGTCCAAGATTGCTGGGTCGCCGACACCGGAGAGTTCAAGAAGTTGAGGGCTCTGCATGGAACCAGCAGCAAGGAGAACTTCACGGGCTGCCTTGACGAAAAGTCTCTCACTATCACGGGAAGCTTGGTAGTAAACACCATCTGCAGACAAGACACACCCAGGCTTTGCATCTATGCAAGCGTTGTTCCAGTGGATCTCAACGGCACGATGGCCAGTCAGGATAATAAGGTTGTCGCGTTCTGCCGGCTCGCCGAGGATGTATGCAGTGTACGGCGAAGATCTGTTCTGACTTTGATCAGGCTGGACCATGTTAGGTATGGTTGTGACACCATTCACAATTCCGGACGCGGCATCATCGACATGCTCAAGGCCCCAGATTTGCTGAGAAGCATTGAGAGCAGGTTGCTGGATACTGCCGAACATGCCCTGGGCGAAAGAGACCTGAACGGGACCACTGTAGCCGTGCTTGTGGTCATCGAACTCAGCTCCTTTGGACTTCAATTCGTTCGGAGGAGTGTGGAAATGTTCAGCACCGAGCATATACTGATTCAGACCATCCCAACCCCACGACATATCACCAGTGAGTAGTGGAAGGAGGTCGTATTGAGATTTTGGCCCTTTTGTCCAGCTCGCTCCGTTGATGCTGCCAGACCCACCGAGAGTCTTGCCGGCGACCATGGGAAGCTTAGTTCCATTTCTCCACGAGATTGGCGTTGAACTCATGTTGTAGTCGAGGTCGGATTCGAATGCTTGTCCGTAGGTGCGCACATCGTAGACTCGATCATCGTCGTGGTTGTCTTGTCCGCCTTCAATGACAAGAACCCTGATGGAAGGATCTTCTGAGAGACGGCTAGCGACAGTCAGACCAGTTAGGCCACCACCAACAATGACATAGTCGAAGGAGTCCTGGGTTGAGGTGATGCTGGAAACCTTGGCTGGTGCTGCGAGAGCAAAAGGAATGGCTGCGCAAGCCCACAGAAGAGTGAACATGACAATGAGGGACAAGTGGAATGGAATGAGTTGCTACATCCTGAGCCAGACTTACCTTTTATACATGAACCAACTATATCAAGGTCTTGGTGTTATCAAGGTGCTCTTGAACTCACCGTGACGTTGCCATTTCGGACGTGACGATAAGAGACGCGAGTTCGAACAGTTGAATCTGAGAAGCCATCGGACACAAAGCGCCGAGTGCATATCAAGATGCATTTGGTTCCTGCCAAGAAGCACGTTGATGAAGGATGGCCGAAGAATTTACCGATAGTAGTTGGTACAAGTTAGGCCAAGACGATGAGAAAGCATATTAGAACAGTCTAGGAGAAGGCCCTTCTCGGAACCTTATAAGTAGGCATGGCAGAAGTGTGTTGAACACTGCCACCATTGGCGGACAAGCTTGAGTGCGTTTCTTCGGCGGCCAAGTCGGTCTTGATAGACTGCGCAGTGCTTCGACGATGGCCCCTATCGCGAGGAAAGCAAAGCCCTAGTGATGAGGACTCGTCAATGCGAGGTTGCGGGAGCATGTCGAGATTGTTGAGTTGATGATGTCGTCGAAGAAATGCAGGTGGTTGTCAACAGCGGAGTGAAAAGAAGCAAAAACGGCCTTGGCAATTGTCTTCCGCGGCGATAGCAACGTTCCTAACCTTTTCTCATGGCAAGGGCAGACTTGGGCACGCCGATGTTTTCCCAGGCGCGCATCACCGAATCAGTCCCTCGGTTGCACATCCGACTGCTTCTTCTGCAAACACAGAACGAACAAGCGCATGGATTTTCCATCAGTAGTGCGCTGTGACAACACCAATGCATTACAGCGGATCTGCTGCTACTAGCTCCCGCCGACGCGATGGCTGCTCCGAGTGTAGAAGAAAGAAAGTCAAGTGCGACCTGAAAAAACCCATCTGCAGTCGTTGCTCTCGCTTCCCCAAGCTTTGCAACTACAAGCAGTTCGTCAATTGCTCATCTTCTCCGAAAGTTGTACAAGATGCTCCCTTTCGGTCAGATGTCACCATTCAGCCTCGGCAACCTGCACAGCCGTTGTCTTGTCATGTGGTCGACCATCAGTCGAATTTCCTTCTCCATCATTTTGGAACCCAGACTGTCAAGCTACTGTTTCCATTAGCCCCCAAGTCATTTGCATCACAGCTGATCTCCACAGCATTGAACTCTCCTTGTTTACTTTTCTCTCTTCTTGCTGCCTCTTCGAGCCACTTTTCGCGGCTGACTACTGATTCTCTCTTACAAAAGACGACCCTCAAATACACCAATCTTGCCATCAGTTCTTTACGTCAAGCCCTTACGGCACACATGACAGTCAAAGTCGAACATGTCGCCACTGCCATAGGCCTCTGCACCAATGACATCTGCAGTGGAACCCAATACTCTTACCGCATGCATCTGGCCGGTGCAAGGCATCTGCTACAGCTATCACAGACATCTCAGCCTGATGATCCGAACTCTCCATTCCAAACTGGACTGGCTAAATGGTTCTCCATTCTGGACGTATCCGCAACTGCCTCTGTTGGCCAGAGTTCTGTTGGCATTGATGACATGCATCCCGTCCTTGACTTGATCAGACGACCATCCCGAATCCAGGTAGACGAGTTTTGCGGGTACTCTCTGGAAATCATGCCTCTGATTCTGAGCATTGTAAAGCTCTCGAATGATTCACATGAAGAAAACATGAGGATCCAGACTTCAGGTGCTGGTGTCTCTCTCGAGTCACAATTGCTCGCTCTTTCGTGTGCTTCTGATCTTCTTGTACCGGAAGTTGCGCAAGACACGACGCGAAAGATTGAGCTCATGTCTTCTCACGAAGCATGGGTGGGTGCGGCACTTCTTCTTTTGTACCGTCGAATTGGTATGTTAGCAACGGAGCACCCAAAGGTCAGGTTTGCAATCAGCAAGGTCATGTTAGCACTGGATCACATCGCTGAGGATTCAACGACAACGATTCTCATGCTCTGGCCACTCTTCAGCGTCGGATGTGAGACTGCTCGCGATGACGAGCGACAGTTGATTGATCAAAGAATGGCAAAGATGCAACTTCTCGGCTTGGGCGCGTTCACAGAAGCAAGACGCGTCATGAATGCCTATTGGTCGTCTGAAGATAATCTATCCTGGTTCGAATATGTCAAGCAAACTGGCTCCACGCTTGTGCTATTCTAATATGACGACAATGCCTGATACTGGGTTTTCATGAAGTCCTCCAACTTTTTCAGACCATCGACAACAGCTTGTTGCTCTTGGACGTATCCTATGCGAACATATCCCTTGAAATCCCTGCTGTCTCCAAAACACAGACTTCCAGGCACAAGCATGACCCCTGTCTTCTCTAGCAGAACTTTGCAAAAGTCCACGTCATCGATTGGGCGGCCTTCCTTGCCAACAAATTTGATGAATGCGGTTGTACCAGCTTGAGGCTTGGTCCATTGACAGGCCCAGCTGTGCTTCTGCACGAAGGCATCTACCAGCGCGATTGTCTCCCTGGCCAAGATCAGGTTGCGTTTAGTCAAACCTTCGAACGCAGGACCAAGCGCATATCTCGCAATCTGGTCATCGACTTGACCGACCGAGATGGTGGTGTAGTGTCTGGAAGCTGCGCAGGCCTCAATAATGCTCTGGCTCGGTGACGCAATCCATCCCAGCCTAATGCCTGCCAGACTGTAGGCCTTGGACATGGATCCTGTTGCATAGCACTTCTCATATCCAAGAGAGACGATCGATGGCGGCATCTCTTCCGTCGAGTGGAACAAGGGGCGGTACACTTCATCACTGTGAACTGTGATGTCATGTTTACGAGCGATGTCGACAATCTCTTGCAAGTTCTGGCGCGACTGCACGGCTCCTGTTGGGTTCGTCGGGTTGCTACTCGAGTGTCAGTGCCCGAAAGCCAAGTCAAGGAATCGACTCCACTCACTTGATGATTATGAGCTTTGTGTTTGGCTTGATTAGTGAACGAAGCTCATCGTAATCAAGCCTCCATCCGTCATCTGGCTTGGAGCGCCAGAGGTCGACTTCGGCTCCGAAAGATTCTGGGATCGAGTAAAGCTGCTGATAAGTAGGATATTGGCAGATGACATGATCCCCAGGGCCGACCAGAGTGTACAAAGCAAGAAAATTTGCCTGAATGGCGCCATTGGTGACCAGGACCTGGCTCGATTTGATCGAAGAAGCTGTGTCTTCGTTGTGACGTCTGGCAATGCTGTCTCTCAAAGCGTCCGAGCCTCTGATTGCTCCGTAGACCTGCTTCTGTGAATAGTCGACAATCTCGGAGCCAGGCATATTGGCAGACATTCTCGTAGTCATCCATGTACTGCGACGCCAGAGTTAGCCAAATGATGTCTTTACGTCGGTTGGTCAATCATACATGCTCCACGGCAAACTGCTTGATGTGCACCATACTGCAACTTGATATCGACCCAAGATGAGTCGCTTGAAAATGCTTGCTTGAAGTAGGCAAAGATGATTGACCAGACAGGAGGAGCTAGCATTGTTTTATATGCATGCTATGTAGACCGCCCTAGTCTGACCAGCATGCGCCGTTGAGTGTGAAGAAGGAAGCTGATTGGCCGGAACGCCTACATTACCCGATTCGGTTAGCGCAGCCTACGCGTTGCTTTGTGCTTTCTTCCACGGTTTGTGCTTGACTGAATTGGGACATATGATTAAGAGGATATCCTTGTTTCTCTCGAAACGATTTCATCTCCAACTTCTTTGCATCCTGACTGTCTTCACAATGGATGAACCGACCGAGATTGATTTCCTTCGTGGCTGGCCAGCACAATCTTTGCTTCCAGCAGCCTCTTTGTTGAGTGCCTCTTCAGCTGCTCTGTCAAACCCAGATATCTTTCGACCGGGCCTCAATTACGGCGATGATGAGGGTCATCTACCACTTCGAAAGAATCTGGCCCAGTATTTGACCAAGTACTATGATACGCCTTCGAAGGCATGTGTCGACCGGATTGCTATTACTGGAGGCGCAAGTCAGAATCTAGCCTGCATATTGCAGGTATACACAGATCCCATCTATGCCCTCGGTGTCTGGGTCGTGGAGCCCTCATACTTCCTTGCGTTCCGCATCTTCGAAGACTCGGGCTTTCACGGCGATAAGCTGCAAGGAGTTCCAGCTGACAGCGAAGGTGTCGACATCAGCTATCTCGAAACTGCATTGAAGCAAGTAGAAGCTTCTCAATGCGGACAGGAGGTAATACCTGATGTCGTTCCTGAGTCAATCCGAAGCTAACAAGTTCAGCATCCTTCTCCGATCAAGCCGACTCAACCACATCGCAAGTTCTACAGACACGTCATCTACTGTGTCCCGTCCTTCTCCAATCCTACCGGCTGTACCATGTCACAATCACGACGTAAAGCATTGATTCAATTGGCTCGTAAACATGACGCGCTGATCATCTGCGACGACGTGTACGATCTCGTTCACTGGCCTACGGAGTGGCATACACAACCTGACAGTATATCGATCGATCTCACTCGCATTGTCGATCTGGAAAGAGGCGCAGAGGGGCAAGACCTTCCAGCCGAGGACTTTGGAAACTGTGTTAGCAACGGAAGCTTCAGCAAGATCGTTGGGCCAGGTTGTCGTGTTGGCTGGGCCGAGGCAACACCAAGGTTCATTCATGGTCTTTCTCAAGCGTGAGTCGACCTCATCCATTTCTCCCACAGTCAACTTGCAATCTGCTAATACATGTGATAGTGGCTCGACCCGTTCCGGTGGCGCTCCTTCTCAGCTAATGTCAACCATTATCAATGAGTTCTTCGAGGATGGAACCTTCGACGACAAAATCCGCAGCCCATTGATTTCAGAGTACTCCAAGCGCTTTCACTCGCTTGTCGCCACAGTCGAACAAGAGCTTTGTCCCCTCGGTTTCCTTCTACATGAGCAGTTGACAAACAGTAAGATCATGGGCGGCTTCTTCATCTGGGTCCGTCTTCCAGCAGGGATTCATATCGATGTCTTCGCGGAAGCGGCCAAGGCACATGGCGTCTTGGTCAGCAGAGGACCTTCATCTGCGGTCCCAAGGCCTCAAACTGCCCTGATGCCTTTCGCTGATCATATGAGGCTTTGTTTTACCTTTGAACCCCCAGAGAGACAAGAACAAGGAGTAAGGAGATTGGCCGAAGCTTACAGAAGCTGTTTGTAGTATCACTCATTCCACACCCTTTTTCTGATCTGCTTTCTACCTTTTCACTCAGATTCCAATATAAGCGTCTTGCTCCCTCACTCAGTCCTAGTACCAACACATCAGCTGGTGCCTGAATAAACTCGACCAATGAATGAAGATCACCAGATTTCCAGATCACCTCGCTCGGCTTAGATCATCTGGGAAGTGCTTGCTGGTTTCCTCCATGCAGTTGTTATGGATACGCGCCCAGGCGCGTAACTGATCTGCATTCTGTAAGCGCAAATGTCTCAATAGCCGCTGCAAGACTTTTGACCACTCAGGGCTCAGAACATGCCTTCTCCCTCCCCCCCTCCCTTCCTCCCTCCAGACATGTCTTCACTCCATCATCGACATTTTGCTTACATCCAATGTTCGGTCTGTGCACATCAGCTTCTGTTGCACATTTGTCATTGTCGTGTACATCAAGCGAAAGTCTCCAGCATTTCTTGACAGCAGACATGACTGAGAAGTCGTCGGCGGCTAGCGACGGCGCGGCCAGCGGCAGCCACGTTCAGTATTTAGCCATCAACGACACTCTGGTCAACCGCCTGTACACGAGATTAGCGCTCAAGACTTGGAGCAGAGTGTACAATTCTGCTGGCATCTGTTGTCCCATCTCGCGCAAGATGATTGTCAAGACTGGACCTTGGGTTGACTTGACTGAAGCAGCGACCATGAGATATATTTCGCAGCACACATCCATCCCGGTGCCAAAGGTGCACTGTTCCTTTGTCCACAAGAGTCGTACATATATTCTCATGGAGCTTATACAAGGAGAGGTACTGCCCCGAGCCTGGAAACGACTTGGGGAGGAGGGCCGCGCCAAGATCTTCGCGCAGCTCAAACAGATGATTGACGAGATGAGAGCTTTGGAACCGCCTCCTGGCACTGGTGTACAAAGCTGCGTCGGTGGCAGTCTCTACGACTCTCGATACCACAGGCAGGAGCCTCGCTTTGGACCCTTTGCAAGTATACAAGAATTCCACTTTTGGCTTCGCAAGGAGTTTCGTCTGGCTGACCACCCACACCCTGAAAGGCTGAACGACGAAGAGAGACAGGAACTCGTACATATGGAGACTTTGCAAGATGGACCATGGCCTAGTCCTGTTTTTACTCATGCCGATCTCAATCCCAGCAATATTCTTGTCCGTGGCGACAAGATAGTCGCCATCATTGACTGGGAGTTTGCAGGATGGTATCCACACTACTGGGAATTCACTTCCAACTGGTTTGGAAGCCAGATCATGACGGATTGGCAGGATTCACTGGTTCAATTCCTGGAGCACCCTTCCCCTGCTAACTTTGCGATGGAAATGACCCGAAACAAATGGTGGGGTTTCTATTGATTGTATCGCTGCTGAATACGTGCAAGACACCTTTGTCCAGCAATCATATCTACAAGATAGCAACGCCGTTCGGCGGACTGGCCACGCCTCCTGGAACGTGAATGGGCATACTGCTGAAGAAGAAGGACCATTTGTTCTTGTCTTTGCACTCTTTCGCCAGTCTATCCAAGTCGAAGATCTCACCGATGGGTAAGCCCCAGCCAGCAAGCAGCCATTCGTGCAAGAGGTATTCTGTGTTCTGGCACGGCCAGGCCTCGAAACTCGGTTGATCTCCTGCGACAGCGGCAAAGCCTTTCTCCCACATCCAGCGCACCGTCTTTTCGGATGACTCGACGCCAATGGCAGGAGGCGGGTATGTTTCCGACAGCTTTGTGCGAGCTTCGGTCGACAACTCGTCGTATGCATTTGTCCAGCCAGTCCGGATGAACAGAATGTCGCCCTCTTTGAACTCGACACCCTGGGTTTGCGCGACTTGCTCCAAGACGTCGACCGTAATAGGCGTAGTCTGGAAACAAGCGTCCACACTCCAGATTCCCTTTTCCTCGGCCCAAGACTTGTAATCAAGCAACACGCCTCTGCCCACCACACCCCCGTTCTCAACCCACACATGGATGCCATTCTTCTTCGACCCGAGCACATCCTCGTTGGTACAGTCATTGTAATATCTCTTCTCTTTCTGGTACCCGTAATGCCTGAACCCATCCCACTGCGAACTGCTCTGTGTGTTGAAAGTCACGGTATCGTCATTGACACTTCGGGGAGCCTTGTTGATGATGTTGTGGCCAAAAGCGACGCGATTGAAACACGGCGGGGACATTTTGTTGAGTGGCCAGTCGACAGAGATGCGTGTGCCGTGGACGATTTCTTGGGCGGCGGAGGTGGTGTTGGCCGGGGTGAGGAGGTTCAGCATGCCAAGTTGATCCGAGCTGCCCCAAAGGCCCCAGGCATTGCCGTGAGGGCCATTGCGGTCGAGAGGAAGAGATGAGAAGGGAGGGCGTGTTGGCGGCATGAGTGTAGAGTAGAGGTTTGTGGTATAGAGAACGCAAAGGGTTCCGAGGGGTGTTTTGTTGTTGTGACGTGTGCGGGGTAGCTATATCCGACGGCGCTGTGTTTTTCCGTTGGCGCGCTGCTTTTCCGCCAGGGGTCCGCCAGGACGCCAGGGATTTAGTCGTTGAAGGGCGTAATTTGAGCCTGTACACTCAGTTGAACCGACATCGTCCGTACAGAGCATATTGCAGCAGGCATCCCAAGCTCCAAGGTCCAACCAGATTAAGCAGGACTCGCTCAGCCACGAGATGAGGTCTCCCAAGAAGTTTTATCGCTGTGATATCTGGGATGAACCAAGCCACCATACAGCACGGGAAAATAGCCTGCTGGACCAGCCATACATCAGACGAGCTGACACGGAAAGCCAGGAAGTAGAAACACGCAGAGAGGGCGTATGCGATAAGGACCATCAGAGATCGATATCCAGTTGCTCGAGCAGGCTTTTCCGAAGCTTCAGGTGTCCAGGCAGCGTTCGCCATATTGCTGTAGATGATCTCTTCGATTGGTTCGTGGAAGAAGTGGGAAAGGATCAGTGATGCTCAGAAAAGCATGCGGTTTCTATAACGACTTTACCACTCTACAACGCCGTGCTTGCCGCAGGATGGAAAGCGTATGGGTGAATTGGCGTGAATCAGCAAGACACCGCAATTCAGCCGGATCGTGTCAAGTCGACAACGAGGAGGAGAAGACCCTGTCTCCAGATTGCTTTCACTAGATATACACGAGGAGGCCTTGTGGGTTAATGAAGATGATCAAGGCATGTTTGTCGAACGCTCTGTCCCGTATAGCAAAGTGTTTTGTTGACTTTTATACAGGTTATCGTCCTCTTATTATGATATGGGATTATGAACGTCCAGGTATTTGCGTAATGTAGTCGCAGCCAAGTATCACTCAAGCCAAGCCACAATATCTCCAACTGGAGTATGGTTTCTTGTAAGGGTACTGCAGCCATGTTCTGCTCCTATCTCAAGTCTTCTGTTTAACGCAGGTGGTTACTATGGAGGTCTTAGAATAGAGTGCCGTCCTTATGTCGAATCAAGACGTGGAGGAAGTTGCAATTTATCGATCAGCTTAGACCAATTCACGTGCTGAACACTATGAATGGAGCCCTGTATCGAGTCACGTACTTCTCAATATACACTGCATCGATGGTCGACATAGAGTAGAAGCCATGGCTACGAAGCGGCGGACGTGGCTTGCAAGCCACAAAATCCAAAATTACCAGATCGTGGGGGCTCGATATTACTTTTTATCAAACACATCGCGCTATACAAGGAAGTTGGAACCCTGTATCCGTATAAGAGCGTAAGACTAACCTTGGAACAAGTCTTGAGTGCTTGTTGTTTTTGTTAGGGAGATCATACAACTGCGTGGACTCACTATGATGTTGGTTGTCCTATGAGTTTTCGTCGGTCGAGCCTGGACGTGTCTCTCTCGCTTCTTCGAACTCCAATTCAGGTCAACTCCTCCAACATCTACGACATGAGCGTCATCCTCAACATAGATTTCAAAGCACGTAAACTCAAGCCACATTCATCAAGTTTCGGCGGATTTTGAATCGGGCCCTGACCGGGTAACCCTCCGCGTGCCTCCGCAGTACGTCATTCCAGATCGTTACGATAAAGTTTGAACCTCCCGATGATTCTCAGCGATCCGGGAACGGTCCTCGTTCTCTTCCGGACACCAAAAACTGGTCCTTTTGCGCCTTTTGTCACCAAAACCTCATCGATCTGCGCGGCTCTAGTTTCCATGTTCGATTGGGCCTTCTAGCCTCCATCTTTCGCATAGAGTGGAGTGGGCCTCCGCGGCTACCAGTGATCTGATAGGCTACGCGTGATGTTTTTGAGGGTGGTGATATCATCATTTCTCCCGACATACAAAATCCGAGTTCCCTTGCGACGCTTCTTCTGGTATATAGGTAGTCCGTCCTGGTAATTTTACCCATCTACACCACTTGCTATCTCTCGATCTGCCATACCAGGTCGTGCCTGGCACTTGATCCAACATGCCCGCCCTTTTCGTCGACACAACCTTCGGGTTTCTTATGCGCAACATTTCTGGCGGAAGATTGTTTCCCTACGAAGATTACTACAACGAAGAACTCCGCGAGGAGTATTTCAACCAAGGAGAGGTAAAGGAGGAGGAACCATCTGATGACGAGGAGAAAAATGGCACTAGGGGAAAGTACAAGCTGATCGAGTTCAGAGAGAACGATCCTGATGTACGTCGTGTTGTTGTTGTCCGTCCCAGAGGCACATGAGCTGACCTGTCGCAGAACCCGCAAAACTGGTCCACCTTCAAGAAGTGCTTTGTGACCTTCAACATCTGTTTCTTGACTTCTTCGGTCTACATTGGATCTGCTATCTACACTTCTGGTCTTCCCTTCCTGACTAAAGCCTTTGGCGTGTCCACAGAAGTCATCACCATCGGTCTTACCCTCTACGTCCTGGGATACGGTCTCGGCCCCATGATCTGGGCGCCCTTGTCTGAAATTCCTCAAATTGGCAGAAATCCCATCTACATTGGTACCCTGGTCTTTTTTGTCTTCTTCAACTTCGGTGTCGTGTATGCAAAGAATATTGGCATGCTGCTGGCCTTCCGTTTTCTTACTGGTTTCTTCGGTTCCCCTGTACTCGCTACCGGAGGTGCGTCGTTGGCGGATATCTTCCCTCCTGCTAAGCGTGCATACGCTCTTTCCATCTTCGGTATCGCAAATATCATGGGACCTTCTCTTGGACCCGTCGCCGGTAACTGGGCAGCTCAATACGAGGGCTGGACTTGGCCCATCTGGATGCTCATCTGGATATCTGGTGTTTGCCTTGTCTTCCTGATTTTCTTCTGTAAGTAGCCGTCTGCGTGCCTTTGTCGCTTCATGTATTAATCCTCCATAGTCCCTGAAACGTCTGCAAATAATATTCTCTACCGCCGCACAGCTCGCCTCCGCAAGTGGCAGGAGAAGAATGGTTACTTGGACGACAAGCCTTACGACAAGATCAAGTGTCAGCCCGAGATCGAGGGCGAAAACATGGGCGCTGGCGACATCGCCATGATGACTCTTGTCAAGCCCTTCTCTCTCACTCTCACAGAACCTATCGTATTTGCCCTGAACATGTACATTGCTCTCATCTACGCGGTTCTTTACTGCTGGCTGGAATCCATTCCTCTTGCTTTCGAGGACGTCTATGGATTCGGCCTCGGAACTACCGGCTTGTGCTATCTCGGTATCTGTGTCGGTGGTATCATTTGTATTCCTCCCTACTGGTACTACAACTACTACTACGTCGAGCCTCGCTTCGCAGAGGATGGCACCCTTCGTCCTGAGATCAGAATGGAGCCAGCAGTCGCAACCTGCATCTGCCTCCCTCTTTGCTTATTCATGTTCGGTTGGACTGCCAAGGCCTCGATTCACTGGATCGTTCCCATCATCGGTACCTCCTTCTTCACCATTGGAGCCTTTGGCGCTTTCTCTGGTGTCCTCAACTACCTCGGCGATGCGTACCCCGCCGAGTTTGCATCCATATCTGCCGGTAACGACTTCTTCCGTTCGTGCTTTGGTGCCGCTTTCCCTCTGTTCGCTCGACAGATGTTCAACACTTTGGGTTTGGATTGGGGTAACTCGCTTCTCGGATTCTTGACTGTTGTGTTCATTCCTATCGTCACTGCTCTGTGGCTGTACGGAGATAGACTCAGAGCTCGCAGCAAGAGAGCCACTCAAGCTTACTTGAGCGAGAAGGACAAGAAGAAGGAAGGTGACAAGAGCGACGACGAGAAGACGCAGGTTGGCAGCGACGAAGACAAGGAGAGGGAAGACAAGTAGAGGCCGAACTAACCAGCCCTACGACCTTTATTCAAAATAGACTTAATATGTAATATATCACGATAACGAAATGTACTTGTAATCATCAACAGAATCTCTCGATGGACGCTTTATGACTTCCTCAAAGCAATTTCCTAATGAGTCGATCCATAATAGCGACCGTGCACATAGACGGCACAGCGATGCGCCTCGGCTCCGAGAAATGTGCTTCTCCCCGCAGCCTGCGCGGTCATCTCCTTTGGGCAAGAGCATCCAGGAACCAACGCACTTGTCCTCTGGAGCTTTTATGATCAAGAAGGCTTGCTCATCGGGCATACAGACAGTCAGAGCTACCCACTCTGCCTGTAAGCAGCAGGTAATTGATGCTCCATCGTTTGAAAAGCGGTCAAATACATTCTTGTAGCTGCCGTCGCTTCTGGTTGCCGTGCGGCTCAAAAACCGTGGGATGTGGAGCGTCGATCCTGGCATGCTTGTCAAAATTGCGTATCGAGTGCTTTGAGGGTCGACTCTCTTGGTCGGAGGTCGCTGCTAGTGGCGCTTTGAGCGGGCTTGACAGAGCTGAAAGAGATGTAGCGTAGACGTCCGACGAAGATTTCTCTCCAACCCCCCATCCCACCCAGCTCGAGGGTAATGAGCAGAAACAGCGGAGTCATGTCGACGCAGGGCGCATCCGACTCGGTGCAGGAGTGGCTCCGTTTGCGAGCGTTGGCAAGGTACGACAGCACCAATGAGCAGTGGTGGCCTGAAGGCTGAAGCCTGATACGACTGTGAGCACTCTAGATACTTTGCTCCCTACAACATCACAGCCGACGTCGTCAATGCCGAACGCGGCGAACCGGCGCCGCCGTCGCTGGCGCAGAGTCCGCTTCTGACGGCCGTGACGCAGAATGGCGCATTGCGCATGAACTGCGACCGCGCCTTTGTCTCGCTCATCGACTCGAGCACGCAGTACATCCTCGCCGAAGCCACAAGGTCCATTTCGATCCGCGACTCGACGCGATTCGCCGACCCGCAAGATGCCCTCTTCCTTGGTGTGCAGAGTCTGAACAAGGAGTATGGCATCTGCCCACAGTCGGTCGCCATCTTCACCGACCGCACCGGCCGCAGAGCCGTCAACACCCATGGCGTCGTTGCCAATACCACGCGCTATGTGATCCGCGACTTACGAGAGCTCGACCAGTACAAGCACTGCCCCTACGTCGTTGGCTTCCCGCACATGGTCTCATACGCCGAGGTGCCCGTCAAGAGTGCTAGCGGCCACATACTTGGAACATACTGTGTCATGGACAACAAGATTCGCGACGACTTCTTCAACGACAGCACCATCGACGTGCTCAACGACATAGCAGCCTGCATCACCGAGCAATTGGAGCTCCATGCCATCAGGCAAGAGTCTGGTCGAGGAGTGCAGATGATGCGGGGCCTATCCGAGTTTATCGAAAGCAGAAGAGCAAGAGCAGACAGCACCGGCGCCACATCACGCAAGGCTTCTCTGAACAGCATCACCGATTACTTTGAGCCTCAGCAGCAACAATCAGAAGTCACGCCATCCTCGACTTCGCCAGACTCGGACAAGCACACTTTTGACGACGCTTCAACTCAACTCTCGACTCCATTGACTCCCGCCGACCCTGTCTTGTCTCCGTCCAGCCCTGGTGTCTGCGAACCTGCCTTGGACATGCACCGCAATCCCCGAGTCGCCTACCAAACTATCAAAGACATATATTCAGGCGCCGCTCATCTCATTCGGGATGCCATTGACGTCGAGGGGTTGGTATTCCTGCATGGATCCACCAACAACATATTGACTGGCCACACACATCCTCTGTCGGAACCAAAGTCAGCTGCCCACATCCCTGACAACAACGCGACATCATCCATCTGCGAGGTCCTCGGAAGCTCAGTCGTATCTGGCGGCTGCAACCTTGGCACCTTGCAGCAGCCCTTGATCATCCACGACACCTCGCTCAACTATCTCATCCGAAACTTCCCCCGAGGTTGCGTCTTTGTGTCTGACACTCAAGACAATCCCATCTTGGAGAAAGAAGCTGCTTTCATTGCTCAGACCTACTCTCAAAAGACCTCTTCCGCCATTGTCCAAGTGTCTGGTGAGCTTCAGTCTCTGATTCGCAAAGCCCGTTCCTTGATATTTCTCCCTCTTTGGGACTCCACGCAGGAGAGTTTCATCGTAGGTATGCTTGGCTGGACCAGCGATCCTACCCGTGTGCTTGCAGAGCAGGATATGACTTGTCTGTCCGCCTTTGGCAACACCTTCATGACTGAGATTGCAAGGACCGAGATGACCGAACTGGCTCGCGCCAAATCCGACTTTCTTTCCTCCATCAGCCACGAGCTTCGATCGCCTCTCCATGGAATTCATGCTGCTGTCGATCTCTTGCAAGATCCGGAAAATGATTCGAAGCTCGAGTTGGTCGAGATGATCCAGAGCTGTTCTTCCACATTGCTGGATACCTTGAACCATGTCCTGGACTTCTCACGGATCAACAAACTGACCGATGTCGCAACCCAGCCACAACCCCTGTCTAGTGCTGAAAAGCAAGAGGGCAACCAAAACGCTTTCGGAGATATGAGTCAGGAATACCTCTGTGACCTTGTCCTTTCAGTGGTTGAAGGAGTGCACTTTGGACAGGCCTCCCGAAAGGCCACTTTCGAAAAGCTACAAAGTACCACCATCAATCAAGTCGCCAAATCCAACCTTACTCTGGACCCGCACTTGGTCAACTCTGCTAGCAACAAAATATCCCTATCGCAAGGTTCCGATGCCGTTGCCGTCTACGTCGACATCGAGAGCCGATCAGATTGGTGCATGATGGTTTACGCCGGCGCCTGGAAACGACTGGTCATGAATCTCTTTGCCAACGCCATGAAGTATACTCACCAGGGATTTGTCGAAGTCTCATTGAAAGTGCTGTTAGATCCCGAAATCCCTACCAAGCGTTGCGCTCATCTCATGATCAGCGATACGGGTATCGGCATGAGTCCCGACTTCTTGAACCGGAGTCTCTTCCAACCATTCGTGCAGGAGAACCCAATCGCCGATGGAACTGGACTCGGACTCAGTATTGTGAAAAAGATTGTTGAAGATTTGCAGGGCACGATTGAAGTACAAAGTACGCAAGGCCTTGGAACACGCTTCGATGTCTTTGTGCCCCTACCAGATCTTGTTCCGTCCAACGAACCTTCGCCCTTTGGTTGGCAGAGACTAGATCCGAAAGGGACACTCAAGGATCGGTCCATCTGCTTGCTGTTACCGCCACGCATGTCCGGAGACGCTGATGGTGAGCTACGAATTCGACGCACGACAACGATGCATTCATACGTGCGCTCCATCGCAGATACTTGGTTCGGCATAAAGGTGTCGACCAGCGATAGCTTGGGTCATGCAGGTGCGGATGTCGTCATTGCCGAAGAGACACATCTCGTCGATCTGGTTCTCACCAATCCAAGTCTCCTGGAAAAGCTCAGCGAACAGCGTATAATCCTGGTGGATGCTCATTCGTCCCACAATCGCAGCAAGATTCAGCTTCCTGGCAGTATCGTGAACCTAGCATACCCGCTCAGCCCGAAAGCGCTCTTCCGTGCACTCACTGCCAGCTTGAACACAACAATAGATTCTAGAACTTCGTCACTGAAGCCTATAACTCCCCTGGAAACTTATAAAGCAATAGAGGACGTCGGACAAGCTATCACAGTCAAGCTGGAAATCCAAGCCTCACCGAAGACAATCGGAACGACAGGCCAACAACATGGCCTTACTGAAGGTAGCGACACAATATCGCAGAATCAGCAACACTTCCTCCTCGTCGACGACAACGCGATAAACCTACGCCTCCTCTCGACCTTTATGAAAAAGCTCGGCTACACTTCAGAAACCGCCGTCAACGGACTAGAAGCCTTTGAAAAGTTCAGATCCTCATCGTCAAGATTCACGACCATCCTCATGGACATTAGTATGCCTGTGATGAACGGTTTCGAGTCTAGCCGCGCGATACGAAATCACGAGAAGATGTTGGGGATGAAAGCAGTGAGGATTATTGCCTTGACGGGGCTTGGGTCTGAGGCTTCGAAACAAGAGGCCAAGATGAGTGGGATTGATGAGTTCTATACTAAGCCGGTCAAGTTTAATGCGTTGAAGGATCTTTTGGAGAAACAGGGATATCTCTAGGAGTAATTAAGGGATAAATATTAATTACATGAATTTCACGATACCACTCTAAGAATCTGTCCGGTGGATGTGTTCATTCATATTTTGGAAGCAGTTATGTTATGCTAGTGACAGAGGATTTCTGGCCTCTCTTCATGGCATGCCGTTAGTGTACAAGTGAGACTGGCAAGGCGCTAAAATGTCGTGCATATTTGACCCCTCAGCCAATTGTGGAGAAGTCGCCCCAGGCTACACCACGTCAACGCCTCATCTTCCTCAAGCCACTGTCACCAGAACGTTGCTTGTAGTCTTTAGTCTCGATCAGCACCCACAGAAGGCAGTCACACAATGACAGAATCAGCGGCCCCAACATCAACAGCCCGCATAGAAATTTCCCTCTCCATCGACCCCTCAACCCACACTTTCAGCTCCCCAACCCCACCCACCCTCACCATGACCCTCCTCTCCCACGCCACCTCCCCAATCACGATCTTCGTCTGGAACACCGCTCTCCACATCTCCCGCGCACTCACCAACCGCGGCATCAACATCACAGATCTAGAAACCAATACCTCGGTCCCAACAACCCTGATTCAAGTCCAACGACCCGCAATCACCAGACTCCGCGGCAGTGCCGACGAAAACCTATATCTAGAGGTACTGCCAGGCGTGCCCATACAGCTGCAAAGAGCCTTTGGCAGAAACGTGGATGTTAGGCCTTTGCCAAGGCATATCGTGCAAAAAGGCTGGGAACTCGATGATCAAGGCAACGAGAGAAAAATACGGAGATCGACGTCAGCGACTGGAGTTGATGGGTTAGAAGCTGGAAAGAAGTATCGTGTTGGAGTGAATATGGAGATGCTTGATAGATGCAAATGGGCGTTTGCGACTAAAGAGGAGGTGCTTGTTAATAGAGTGGAAGGAAGGATTTACCCTGAGGATTTTGGGTGGGAGATGGAGGGAAAAATTGAGTGGAGGGTGGAGGAAGCTATCATCAGCGTGGAGGATTGATCCTGGAGGTGCGAGATGTCGTTGTTTTTCGGGAATAAGCTTAGTTCAGAGGCAAGAGATGGGCGCTTTTTGATTCGGCTACTGGAGATGTGGAGGTACGGGGTGGCTGCGCAAGTCTGTTTACCACATTTTGACCCCGTGGGTTGCCGATGTGTCGGAATCGGCGTTTGACGGTGGAATATGGCTCTATATCACTTTGAGTACATACAAGTCGATGTCTGCTACTGCTCTCTCTTTTGCCCATGTCTTCGACACATAGATCCACCACCGAAGAATCGCTTTACCAAACTCTAAACTTGACGCCAAACATGCATTCCGACATGCGTCATCCATTGCCAGATTTTGTGCATGGTATGTTCTAGATCAACCAAGCGTATATCTGATCCAGCTAATAGGAAAGCACAGTATCCGATCCAATATTCAAGCAATTCGCCAACTCATCGATCCAAGTCCCCGACACCTACCCCGGAGTCTCCAACATGATATGCACCCATGCTGCTGCAACATACGGTGATACAACACACCCAGTGGGCTTCCGGCTAGGCAATGGCGGCGCCGGACACACCGGTATCCTTCGCCTGCTCTGCGAACACTTTATCGCGTCTCGAGGAGGAGGTTTCTGTATCGAGTGGGTGGCAAACCACAGCCGACATTCGCAGATTGCATTGTTGGGGGATGTGGTCCAGGTGGCTTTGACATATGAGCCCGAGTACGAGGACATTTCCATCGCGGAGGGATGGGCGAAACGGATGGGCAAAATTTTCAACGACCATTTTGTTCTAGTCGGGCCTGTTGCAAATCCAGCTGGCATTGAAGTTGGTGGCAAGATTACAGATGCCATGCGAGCGATTGCGAAACATGGCTCTGCGTCACACCAAACCCATCATGGTGGACTCTTTCATACCCGCGGCGATGGATCAGCAACATTCTACAAAGAGCTGGCGTTGTGGAGAGCCGCTGGGATTGATCTGTCTTTAGCCAATACATGGAGGCACACCAAGCCAGGAACCCCTTACGAAGCTTTGGTTGCCGCAGATCGCACAAACGCCTATTTGATCACCGATCGCGCGACATACCTTACAGCAAAACGAGACAAAGCGCTATCCAGCACCGTGCCTTTTGTGGAGGGTGGACGCCAATTACTCAATCCTTGCTCTGCACTCGTCAATCTCAAGGCTCCTCGCAATGAATTGGCCATGGAGTTTGCTGCTTGGCTGGAGAGTGATGAAGTCCAGCTTGTGATTTGCAGTTATGGTCGAAGATGGTCTGTCGCGACTCCCATCTTTTCTGTTGCGAGGGAGGATGATGTGAGCTTGTCGGAGAGATTGGTGGCGAAATTGTGACAAGGCATATTTTTGACAACGCCCAGCTAGTATATATGTAATCATGTGCCTCAAATGTGGTTTATCTGTACGGACTTGTCAGAACCTGGCCATTGAGACCGTGTAATGGCTATGGTAGTCGGTACCAAGTCCTTGGCTTCTACAAACAGGTGTAAGATGTTGAGACCGGGCAAAAGCCCATTCGGTGACTTAAGATGGTCACGCACTATGCTTTGTCCTCTCTTAGGAGTGTCAGACTCATAGCAGCAAGACAACGTTTGCATCCACCCATCGAATCCCTGCACGCTGTCTAGCAAGGGATCTCGAGGCGATAGGAATCTGAACGATGGTCATGTCGAGGCTATCGCTATCTGAATGAGGGTAGATAATGTGTGGCCAACCATGGATTCTATCGGTGCATATCTTTAGATCGGTCTCCGGAATGTAGATCCTCTTGACGACTTGCAATAAGCGCCTTCTATGGCCGTAAGACAGCTGAACTTCTCGGAGTGTACGCGTAGCACTGGACCCCGCCTACTACCTCAATTATCGACATGCGAAACCGCGATTTGCCGCCAGAAGCCGTGAGCCTCATCAACAACCACAACGTTTGTCTTTGCCAATAAAAAAGCTTGATCATTTTACACTAAGCGGCTTGATTTGCCGTGGTACCGAAGATGGATTATACCTCGTATCAAACCTCGCCACCCCACGGGGATGTGCATGCGGAGTCGACCATTGGGTGACTGATCTACACCCAGACCATGACTTCAAGGTCGGTTATACGCTGATAGCATGCAAACAACCTCCAATACCGAGTCATTCCCCGACCTCTGAATCCTCCTCGAGGTGCAAGCCGATGATTTGCGCACAGTAGCCGGTCTTGAACACTTATAAAGCGACCTCATGTGGTCAGATAGTCTTCACTTCTTTGTATCCAACAACAATCACTGTCACAAATCATGTCTTCTTCACCAACATACATGCGGCTCAAGGGTCAGAACTTGGTATACGCTGTCACACTCTCTTGCTCTCTGGGGTTCCTGTATGTCTTGACCCACACAGCACGGTTTCGATAGCTAACACATCATAGGCTTTTCGGCTACGATCTAGGATTCATGGGAGGTCTGACCACTGCTCCAGAGTTTCTGAAGACCTTTGGCAATCCTGATCCATCTCTTCTTGGCTTCCTAGTCTCATCATATGAGATCGGAGCGCTCTTAGGTGCCGTCTTTGTCTTCCTGCTGGGTGATCGCTACGGTCGCCGACCCATCAAATTGACAGGAGCTGGCGTAATCTCCACAGGTGCCATAATCCAAAGCACTGCTTTCGGAGTTCCTCAGTTTCTTGCTGGTCGTATCATCGCTGGCTTTGGCCTTGGTATGATGACTTCAGTCATCCCCATCTGGCTTGCCGAGTGTGCGGCGCCAAAGTCTCGTGGACGCATGATTGCCATGCAGCTTTCGAATTTGATCATGGGCCTGATCATTGCCAACTGGCTCGACTATGGTATGGCATCATACCCCTCCAGCATCCAGTGGCGCTTTCCCTGCGCTTTCCAGATCGCATTCTGTATCTGCGTCGCCTGTCTTGTACCTTTTCTGCCTGAATCGCCTCGATACTTGGCAAAGACTGGACAACTAGACCTTGCAATCAACAATCTCGCTGCGCTTCGCGGCATGCATGCAGATGATTCCGAGTTGCAGCAAGAAATGAAAGATATCGAGTACATCGTCGAAGTCGAGCAACGAGAAGAAGGAACATGGAGCGATGTGTTCAAAGATGGAGGCATCAGTGGCTCGACCCGTGTCCTGATTGCTTGTGTTGCCAACGCACTTCAGCAACTCACTGGCTCCAACGTCATGTCCAGTTTCGGCCCATACATCTTTCAAAAGTCGATTGGCATGACCCGACACCAGGCACTGTTGATGTCAGGAGGCCTTCAGGTCTTCTTCTTTGTCAGTAGCATCATCCCTTGGTTCATCATCGATAGAGTTGGTCGACGTCGCTTGTTCCTTTTTGGATCGACCGGACTCGGTCTTTGTATGGCATTGTCGGCTGTATTCGTCGGTATCAAGGGCAACAAGAGTCTTGGTTATGGCGCCGCTGTCATGTTGTATCTGTACCAGACATGTTTCACAGTGGGCTGGATGAGCAACATGTGGGTTTGTAAGTCATGAATCCCCCTACAAGCCCCGAGATCAAAAGCCTTCTACTGACACCAAGTATAGACCCTTCGGAACTTCTCCCGCTCAAACTTCGTCTTCGTGGAGCTGCCCTCTCTGTCGTATTCCAATGGCTCGCCACCTTCCTCATCGTCGAGGTCGTGCCGCTCATGATCAGCAGCATCGGATTCAAGTCCTACATTGTCTTCGCGGCCATCAATGTTGCGACTATCCCCATCGTCTATTTCTTCTTCGTCGAGACTTCCAACCTGCCTCTAGAAGCGGTGGATGTTCTCTTTGCCGACCGTGACGGCAAACGTCCGAGCATCTTGCAAGTTGTTCGCGATAGCAAGAACAAGGAATACATGGCTGATGTGGTGCGACGGCTTCACTTGGAGGCTGATACACAGGTTGGCATCACCAAGAGTGTTATTAAGGAGAATGTTATTTTTGCGGAGAAGGTTGAGGCCTGACTGACTGCGCAATCTTCCTGGCTCGTCTAGGACATCTTATGAGATACAGGGTATCAATCTTGAGTCATACTCTATACATCGAGCCAGAAGCCTCTTGGAAACATCATTGAATACTGATAGATCAAATTTGCAGTCGAGAAAGCTACAAAAAAAAAGTGCCCAGTTCAATGAGTGCCGTTCAATTTTGCTGTGCCCTCGGCCCCCAGAGCGTAGTTCGCATGCGTATACAACCTACCATCGTTGTTGGTGTCCAGCCCATTGAAGGTAAACACCTCGCCACCAGGCGTCATCACTGTTGTCCTCAAGCCATTAACCACTCCCTCAATCCTCTGGACTGCATTCTCCGCTGCCTGTGCACTGAACCCACTCAAAGCGCTTTTGAGCTGATTAGCCGTGTCTCCTGGCGAGAAGATATCAGCTCGGTTAAATGTATGATTTGCGGCCCAAGCTCCGTATCCAGAAGTAGGAAGGCCGTTATCGCCTATATCATCCACTTGGACAACTTTGAAGTCATTGTTGAAAATTTTGAAGTCGATCTCTTTGGGGCGTTCCTCGGCAGGGTTCACGAAGTTCGCTACCCATACGCCGCCAGCACCCGGTTCGAGGCGGATTTGGTAGCGGTAGCGCAGTTGAAGCTCGCCAGTGTAAGCGCGGTATCTTGGAGGATCTGAGAGCCATCAGTCAGAAACTCGATCGTGTTTTGCTATATTGGCAGAGCATGAGCCTTGCAAACTCACTGATGACATGGGCATAAGTCTCGAAATGGGCTTCAAAGTGAAAGTCCATGGTTGTCGTTATCAGAACGCTGCGTCTAGCGTCTGCTGGCATTGCTCTTGAGCCTTGATCCGTAAAGTCCGACTGAACAAAGATCGAACTCTCGCTCCAGCCTGTTGATGGTGTCAGAAATTTCCGACGGATGGCCAGTATACGACTCACCTCTGTTCCAAAGCTCAGCGCCATAGAGGGCGTTTCCGTTTTGTTCAACCGCATTTGTCTGGAAGTCTGCCCGACGCTTCCACTGATGGGTTTCGTCTTGAGTAACATTGTCCGTAGGGCCACTACTGTAGGACCAATTGCTGGAGCCACGAGCATGCATAAAGTTACTCAGGACCGTCATGGGATCGATCCAGAAGGCTTGTGCGAGCTGACCGATGATGAATTGGTCCCAGAAGAGATGCTTCGACCAAGCCATCATGGCGTCGCCATTGTTGACACCAAGCTTATCAAAGAAGGACTGGCGGAGATTGCCTGCATCATGCAACGTCATAACATCAATGTGACGAGAGACGTTGTTGGTCGGATCCTGATTTGGATCCTTACTGTTCATGGTAAGGAAACAGTAGTTCAGTGTGTTGACACCACTTCGAGAGCCCTTTTGTGTAGTCAGATCGAAACGAGACGGGATGAAACAAGCGGGTGTGTTTTGCCAACTGGCATCTGGATTGACAGAGGCGAGATCCTGGGTAGTCTGGGTGATACCGTAGCCCAGGACGAAAGGGTTTTCGGGGCTGGAGACGCCTTGCCCATTCTTACCATTCTCTTCGTTGGCGCTGGCAAGTCCTTTGAAATACTGCGTGACATTATCCATGATGCCTTGCGTCAACCCTAAGGAGGGTGGATTGCCCCCTTGGTCCACGATCTTGAAAGAGTTCACCATGGTAGTCGCTTCCATCAAGCAGAAGATGGAAGAAACGGTAAACAACTTCGACGAAACTGACTTCAATCCGTTGATCAGGCCAGGGGTGAGGTACGTGGGGTCGTTTGCATCTTCATGCTTACTGACTAAGTCGCTCATGACATTGTCGATATTCTGCTTGCGGACCTTGACTTGCCAAGACATTTTCCAGTCATTGATGACAGTCGCAAGGAGCTTCGGATGCTGAGGAGGGCCTCCATAGTAATAGTACTTGCTGTCCGGGCTGGTTTGAGTTCCGGCAGTTTTATCACCACCCTCCTGAACAGACTCATCCCGCTGGAACGTTATTGTGAGTGTCGCTTGATCGAGTTCATCACCTCCTAAGCTGATCTCAGGAGCTTTGATGTGTCCAAATATACCTAACCCTCATTAGCCTCTTTCCCTGATCCGTTTGAACGATGAACGAGGACACTCACCTGTTTCGGGAGTAGAGACCCATGTGTTGGTGTCCGTATCTTGATAACCCCCAACCTGGATATACATGTTATGATTGATGGCGTACTCGGACGGCGGCGCTGGCTTGCCGCCTTTGACCGGATGGGCTGGCCGAAAAGCCGTGGTTTCGAGCTTGTGGTCATAGAGCATTTGCATCTGCTTGTTGATCGCATCTTGAGAAATAGACAAGACTATATCATAGCCCGCTATGGTATCAGAGGGTATCTCAGTGATAGACGCCATAATTTGGCATATGATCTGACAAAGCTATGGGGTCGGATGTTTTTAAGAGGATTCGTCGTGATCTGAAGATTGAAATGAATGGTTTCTGCAAGTCAAGAGAGATCTCGTACTTATATCCACTTCAGTAACGGCGGCAGTAGACGATGTCTACGTCTCAACTGGAGTCCAAGACTGCAGTGACATGAGCGTTGGTTCTCGGCCAGAGCAGATGGGGACAGAGATGTGGCGCCAAGGTATGACCGACATGTTCCATCTGAGATGCTTAGCGATATTGCCTTCCGTGCTCTCACACGAAAACCTGTAGCTGAAAACTGTTGAATTCGTAATCTCGGAGCTTTCCTGCTACAGGTTTTGCAGCCTCAAAGCAGGCTTCAAGCGAGCTGAGAATCTTGTCTATACTTGACTTTGATAGATGCAGTAGAATCTGTGAAAGGTGGTGCTGACTACATGCAGGAAGAAACGCGGGGCAGGGGAGACTAGACCCGATCAAGCAACAGGTGAGACGGGCCGGCATGAACTACACGAAGAGAACTTTAAAGTCACACGCTGATTGTGTCCCTCGCTTCTGTATCTTGAAAGAATGCTTCCGATGAACAAGCTTCTTCAGATGCTGCATCCACGCCATCGATAAGGAGCTGAGACTTCATGCGGACTAATCGGCTCGATCTGGTCATAGGTCCAAGGCAGTGACCGCTGCGAACTTCAGCTCCATGCGGGCTCGCGAAAAGAGTTCATGCAAGCCTCGCAACTTCATGCCCACATTTGGTCAAGTTGGCAGTGTTTCGCGACAATTCTTGGAGGTCTTCCTTGATTGTCGAGAGAACGTGCAAACACCAGCATACCGTGGCTTGTAGCAGTCGCGCCCAGACTGCATCTAGCTTGCCGACCAGACTTCTACAATTATCAATATCTTCCAATCAACAGCCATCCGGAACTCGTACGCACGCGACGACGACGCTGATAGGTGCAACAGAGAAACACGCTGTACGAACTGCATGGACTGCTCCAAGCTGAGCCATTGCCTGGAAGCGAGATAGGCTGGCAAGCAAGAAAACCGTCGAAGTCGTCTCCGCGAGCCAGCTGAGATCACCAGCCAAACGAGACGACACCTGGATCAAGCTGAACTTAGCTCAGTCACAACATCCAGCACCAGGTATGCATCATCACTTGCTCGATAAATGCCTCACCACAATGCAACATGCATTCATCATAAAGATGGCCGACTCCCAACAAGGGCCTTGCAAAAGAACATGCTCTGTGACTAGCCGATTGATCGAAAGTTATCCATTCTTTTTGTACTGTCTTTCTACTACCACGAGACATCATGTCGAGCTCATTCGATCCGAAGGCCCTGAGCTCAATCATCACTCTACCCACCGCAGCGCCATTCCCAGTCACAAATATTAATGACAGTGGAGCCAACCCAGACGTGACCGAGACCCCCCACGCTACGGAGAAAGTCCAGCTCAGAGTATGCTCCGAGTTTACCAAGTATACTGCTCAAGTCGCAGCATTCGAAAACAGCTCCAAGTTAGCCCTCATTGTCGACGGGCTCGGCCAACCCTTGATCGCTTCGATCGGTGATGACCAGGTAAGTAGGAGCTCCTCAACGCGCTTGTACGCGCAATCACTCATCGTGACATAGCGTCTTTGGCTGTTGTTCCATGTTGATGGGGCTTCAGTCGCTTGGCGGATAGAAGATATCACGCCAGGAACGAAGGACAACAAAGTTTTCGCTTTTGACATGCAGAGCTGGGATGGCAAGATCTACATCTCTGTTGCTGCTGGTCAGGCTGACTCATCTGATATTTTCACAACATCATTCCCAGTGCCAAGTTTGAAGCTGCAAAATGGTTTAACGACTCCAGACTTGACGTGTGAGTAGCAACATAACAAGCAGAGAGCGTGACTGATCTTCTATAGCTCTGATCAACTGGCGACAGCTGCTCTCGAACCTTGGGAACAGATCAATCACCTTCCTTAATTGCTCTCCTGCAACAGCGCCATTGGTCAAGGCTGCTGATTACCAAATCATCGCTGGTACTGAAGCGTCTGGCCCGCATGCTGGCGCCGAATATGTCATAGATCCTTCCGAGAATGTCGCTGCTCCTTGGACAATTTTGCCACTGCCGGAGACTACTTGGAAAGTCATCCAAGTTGCAGGTGCCAATACGAATGCTGGCAACGGCGTCTTCACCCTCTACACTAGCCCCACTGGGTCTGGATGTTCTCAGACGGTCATTGATCAAAGTGGCAAGTGGATGCAGCCGCTTGGTAACATCCGGCTGTTGACGTCCGTGATCGGCAATGTTCAAGACATGACAACCAATGTTAATCCAGCAATGTGTGTCACACTTCTGCTTGTTTCGGAAGAGAACTGAACTGACCAAATACAGACAAACAGATGTGTTCATGGCAGGAGACAAGGGTATAGCATTCTACGACGCTGTGCGATTAACAGCAAAGCCGACTGTGATCTTGAGTAATGTCTCCTTCAAGCAAGTGGTTGCTCATGAAGATATAGATCCTGCCAAGCCAGACGAACAGTCCATCATCACTGTCTTTGCGGTATCAAGCATTGGAGAGCTGTATGCCATCTACGGAACAAGGACATGGACGACAAACACTGTCACTTTCCAATGCTCCGGCTTCCCAATACGCTCAGATGTAGCTCGAATGTCTGGCTTCTACAATGGTATCACTGGTGACAGCGAGCTGGTGTACGCTGTCGATAACAAGAACGAGCTAAAGCACCTGATCAGAGATTGTACAGCACAAGCTTGGTCTGAAGACACAATACAGGTTCCGAGTCTTGACAAAACTGTTTCGTATCCAGCTTATCTGACATCGATCACGTGTACCGATAGTTTCGGTACTCCCGTCTCTGAAGGGTACTCTATTGGTCTCACAAGTGAAGCGACCAAAGCCTTGATCAACGACAAGACATACTCGCTGAATGTCATACCTACTGCAGTGTCTACTGACCGGATGGGATCCATTAGAATTGTGCTGGCCGCTGATGAAAATCTTGCCGCTCCACGAATGGGTGTTGCTGTCACCAAGTTCTTGTCTACACCCGAGACGCACCTAATCGACCCTCATCAAAGAGTCCTGACAGGGCTTGCGTCGGTCAACAGCGGTGAAAATCTCAGAGACGCAAAGTCAACAAAAGGCGACGCCATCTTCCAAAATCTCGGCAATGACTCAACAACGCAAAGCAAGACGAACGCTTGCGGTACACTATTAGGCAACACCCAGAGTTTGGTCCAGAGAACAGATACTGCTACAGCAAAGCAGGTTTACGGCCTAGATCCTTCCACCAAACGAGACGTGAACTTCTCGCTCGAGAAGGATGAGAACGGCCACTTCTCTATTGGCCAAGGTAACTGGATTGAGAACGTCGCAACAAAAGTCGTACACTTTGTTGAAGATGTCATCGAGTGGATTGCTGGAAAGGTCAAGACGGTTCTCAAGTTCGCTTTCAAAGTGATTGACGATATTCTCGAGTTCGCCGTCCAAATCGAGGGTCGGATCATCAAGTTCGCCATAAATTCCATCGGCTTCCTTGTGAAATCGGTCGTCAGCTTCTTGAAAGAGCACCTCGGCATCGATCTTACAGGGCTACTCAATTGGCTTGGTTTCATCTTTGATGTTGACGAGATCAAGAAAACACAGAAGGTAATTGCTATCTGGATCTACATCTGCTGCAGAAACTAATATGATACAGATCTTGCTCAACACCGTCAATGGTGCAACCAACCTCGCCGAACGCTTCCTCACTGTCAACCGAACAGTGCTTACAGACGCTCTTCAAGATCTGAGAGTTACCATGAAGGGTAGGATCAAGGACAACCGTCCTCCTGTGGTCGATGAGACTATTGCCAAGTCATCATCCAAATTCCATCTGCCTACCTGGCTTCTGCACAACCCGATCATCAAGCTGCTGCTACATCACAACCCTCTGGATTTGCTGTTGGAAGCTGCTGTGGATTCTGGAATGATCAAACTTCCTCCGTTGGCGGATCTCACCTCGATCATCACCGAGGTAGTCCCAGAATTACTGAAAGACGAACTAGCAATCCTGGAGAGACTGGTAAAGGACATCTACGAGAAGCTCAAATCTGTACTGCATGATTCTTCAAAGATTGGTGAGACTTTACTGGCCATGCTTGAAGATATTCTCTGGACCATCTTCGATGCGAGTGAAAAGATCATCATCGCTGTGTACGATATACTGCTGAGATTCTTCAAGCAGTTTGTTGTTTTATGCACATCAACCATCAAAATCCCACTTCTGACCACTATCTTTGAGGTTCTTGCTGAGCAGGATTTTAGTATCGTCAATTGTGGTACTTTCGTCTTCGCCGCTATCATGAATATCGCCTACGCCATCACTCACAGGAAGCTGCCATTTGACGTGCTTCCCGACTCTACTGGTTTCGACAGCGCAATCACAGACGACCATCTGAAACTCTGGCACAAGAACCCCAACACAACGCCTCCTCACGCAGAGTACAAGGTTGCAATGGCACGGCCGTTCGTCTCTAGAGTCGCAAATGTCGCCAACAGCAATTCCACCATGGAAAAGGCAACTGAGTCAGCACCCCCCGTTACTGCAGCCGAAAAAGGATCGGAGGTCAACAGTGCAGCACACACCTTCGCACTCAATGACCTCTGGGCTGGAGGATTTGCAACAGCTGCGGGTGTTTTCAACGCAGACATCATTGTCGGCACGATGGGGCATGTCATTGGCAAAAACAGCGGCCAGGGCACTGACGACCAAAAGAAACTGTTCCAACTACTGATGATTCCAGACATAATAGCTTATGCACTCGCATTTGTATCACGAGTAACGGATATGGCTGTCTACAAAGCCTCTATTGCCAAAGACCCAAAACTTGGCGCCGAGTTGGGTGATGATAGCAATCGCGTGAGTGAGAATACTCTGCACAAATCGGTGTCGATGGCTTACTATTTATAGATGTGTGGCTACGTGAGTGGTCTCGTCACGACCATTGCAGCTCTTGGCATAAGTATTGCAAACCTCAAAATGCGTAAAGATGGTATGAAACTGGTAGCGGGATTTATACTTACTGCGGGCGACATGCCATATCAACTCTTTACCAACATCATCGCGGTCAGGACAAAGGACCAGTTTTCCGTGGACACAGCTTCAATCCGGCTTACACTTGTTGATGCGACTGGTTTGGCGGCCATCGTCTGCTCGGGCATGGATACCCCACCGACGAAGATTGCTGCTGTGGCTCTAGGGGCTACCTCGACTTTGTTCACCGTGGGGACCTTTGGCGCTGGTGAGTTGAGCTGGGCCTTAACATCTTGAAATCTACTAACCATATGTTTCTTGCAGAGGCCTCTCACGTACTTGTCCCCGGCTCTGGGTAGTTTGTGTGGGTTGTTATTTCTGGAAAAAATACATAATATGTTGCTATCTAGAAATAGCCTTTGTCTATCCTTTGTCAGTAAGCGGCAGTCTCAGTTCATGCTAGTAGTAACAAACATCCTTAACTGAAAGTAGTAACATCATCGGCTATCTGACAATGAACCACATTATCTCTTGTAATTGCATTTCTTATCCTAACGTCGAAGCATAACATCTTTTACCAGAAAAAGAAACAACGGTAGATGTATAACATATTAAAGTTAATCTATACTTGATAGAACAGTACCAGTATTTGGAGAATTGCCAAAGATCTTTACAAATCTAGCAAAGTGTAATCAAGATCTTGGAAACCAGTAGGATGAGCTGCGAGCCTGGATTGCGCAAAGGTTTGTGTATTCACAAATTGGATGTACCTTCAACAATATCCGATATGGTCTAGTGGCTAGGATTTCTCGCTCTCAAACCGTTCGAAAGAACAACTAGGTCCGAGGAGGCCGGGGTTCAATTCCCCGT
>SWBG01000098.1:0-40435 GCA_023848605.1 Aureobasidium sp. EXF-10728
TTAGCTCATCTGGGAGAGCGCCAGACTGAAGTCAACTTCTGTCCTTCTTGCATTGCAAGAGTATTCTGGAGGCACTGTGTTCGATCCACAGAAGCGGCACGATCTCTTTTTGCTCCAACAACACTTTTTCCTCTTGGGTACGTGACTGCCATGAATGTTGTCATCGTTCTTGTCTGCGGTGAAATCTATAGGCTTCGAAATGCTCTCGGGAAGTTCTCTTTTTGCTAAAGAGTGATTCTGGGTGACAGCCTCGATAAGATATGAACAGCGTATATGGAGGATACGATCACTGGCACTGCGTCCGTTGCCTGAATCGAGTAGTGGCTGCTTCAGATGGTGTCTTCTACTTGTCTCTTCTGATTGTAAAGCAACAGCAGCCCTCGAACGCCGCAGCGCTTGCCTCTAGAGGATGGAAGAAGAGAATCGAAAAAGGAAAGATTTCCGACCGGATCTGATTGGCTGCGCGTCTTGCTTCCCCTCTCCCGCACATCCCGAGCTGCCTGTCACAGACTGACCACGCGAAAGCTTGCAATCGCGCAAAGGTCTCAGTTCCTTCCTCTCTCTCAGTCATCATCCATCACCACACTACATAGCAGCAATTTGCGCGCGCAAACCTCGACAATATCTGCCATCATTTGAAGCACTCGCGACACGACACGCGACCTTCACAAGAAACGCTTATCACAGCTTGCGCATCCGACTGACAGAAGACGTCCTTTGCGCCCAGTCACGCGACGCGCCGACGACGACAGCAACAACCACCGCTACAGCTGTGCAGGGAGGAGAGCCTTTCATTCTTGGGAAGCGCTTTTGGGGATTAGAAGTTAGACAAACATCCATCACCTCGTCTCTGCGCGTCTTTGACTACATCATCGCGTGCCGAGTCGAGACCAGAAAGTGCAACAAGCGAGGCGCATCCTGTTTCGCAGAGCAAGAGAGCGCGCCAGTCACAGACACACAGCGTCGCCAGTAGTAGACGGCGCCGGAGCTCTGAAAAACAGCTTGTGATTTTGCACACGCGCCGCCACGAGAGTGATTTCCCGTCGCCTGTCCCCCCAATCCCACACCTACGTTTGACTCGTTTGTGCGCCTTTGAAAGGTCGCCCTTGTCTGTGGTTGCAAGAGATCGTACGCAGAAGGACGAGACGACACAACAAATACGACAACCATGTCCGGTAAGCAAAGATCTTCCACCACACACATTTCACGACTACGCGCTCCAATGCGCCATACACAAGACATGGTCGCTAACGCGCTCCCTCGAGCAGACATCAGACGCAGTGGTCGCGCGACTAAGGGTCAGCACACAAAACTCGAGGCTGCCGAAGTCAACACACCCAAGAATAAGAAAGGCACCGCCACTGCCTCGACCAAGAAGAGTGCCAACAAGAAGTCAGCCGAGCCTGAACCCGAGCCTGAAGTAGACGACGACCCAGATGCCGAGGAGGTCATTCGCTGCGTCTGCGGAGACACCAAGGACGATGAAGTTGGTCGCCAGTACGTCAGCTGCGACACTTGCGAAGTGTGGCAACACAACGTCTGCATGGGCGTGCCATTGGAGGAGGAGAACCAGCCCGAACACTATTTCTGCGAGAAATGCGAGCCCGAGAACCACAAGGAGTTGCTAGATGCCCTCAGACGTGGAGAAAAGCTATGGGAGACTCGCATTGCCGAGCATGAAGCAGAGAAGCGCCGAAAGCGCAATGAGAAGAAGCGGCCCAAGAGTCGCCAACAGAAGGCTGCCCGCCAGAGTGAAGTCAAGTCCGAGGCTCCAGCCAGCGAGCAGACAAGCCCTGCGCCCACTGCCTCCGCATCCATCCCACCCCCTTCGCAAGACTCTGCTCCTGCTGCTGGCAGCAAGCGCAAGTTCGAGGAGGAGACCCCTCAAAAGGAGCAGGCGCAGGTAGAGGCACAGGGCGAGGAGACTAGAAGATCATCGTCAGCAGCCACCCAATCCAAGCGCCGCAAGTCGGAGCAGAAGAAGGACGACAAGGTTGACGCTGAGACCGCGCTTGTCGATGTCAAGGATCTGCCCAAGGAGAGACAAGGCCCTGCTCAAGCACTCATCAAGGTCTTTGGCGATGTTGTTCGGGAGAGAGTCACCACCGGGTAAGTCGCACCTTCCGCTTTTGCATTTCGTTCTTTCCTGGTGTCGCAACTCACCCACTTCCACCTTGATTCCCTTGCTGCACCCTTCGAATCTCTGCTTTCATTCACCTCATTCCAACAATGGCTAACCCATACTTTTCCAGTTCTTACAGTCTGGGTCAAGGCGAAAACGCCGACTCGGTCAGTCATCACCATGCCACACGCATCGAGTACGAATTGTTCCAATTGTATGGCGCCCCTCAATCGCAAGGCTACACGCAGCAGTTCAGAGCCATCCACGCCAACATGAAGAAGAACCCTATGCTCGTTCAACGCATGCTCGACAACTCCCTGACTGCACATGGCCTCGCAACCATGTCTACGCAAGACATGGCCAGCGAAGAGCTGCAGAAGCAGCGTCAACAACTCAAGGAAGAGGCCGACAAACAAGCTGTCATGATGCGCGACGATGAAGACGATAAGCCCCGTGTTCGCCGTACTCACAAGGGTGACGAATACATTGACGACCAGGCTGAAAGTACCCACGAGTCAGTCTTCACCTCAGCACCTGTTCGCAGCAGAGAGGACCAGGACAAGCCACCCACCCCTGATGCTGATGCTCCTGCTACTGCTGGTGCTGCCGCATCACCCGACGCCATGGAGATCGACCGCCGTGAATCAAACTTTGACATTAACTCTGTCTGGGCAAAAACCCCTGCCGACCAACAAGCACAACCCGCTCGCAGACGCAGTTCATTTGCCAAGACACAGACGCCTCAAGAGAAGGGCGAGAAGCACGATGCTGATGTCGATCGTATGCTCGCTGATGACAATGAAACCGACTATGCTCCTCCCGAAGCCAATGGTGTTGTCTGGAAGGGTCAACTCGTCCAGCCTGGTGTTACCGAGTTCACTGCCTGTGCCCGCCATGCTGCCGGTAACGACTTTGGCCAGTTCATGCCTTGGACTGAACTCTTGCCCTCTGTTCTTGAGATCGAGGGTCGCTTGGAAGCCAAACGCGCCGACGACTACCTATGCGGTCTGCAGTGGAGCAAGAAGAGCGACGTATCAGTCCTCGCACTGACACCCTACGACAACCGCGCTGCTTTCGACCAGATCTTTGATTATTTCGCTACTCGTGGTCGTTACGCAGTCATTGGCAAGGGCCGCGGCATGTCCTCGATTGTCAAGGACGTTTACGTCACCCCTGTCGGCCCTGGCCACAACCTGCCTCCACACATCAATCTGCTCGAGCACACCGCACTCGACCCGAACGTACCCGAGCGTATGCTTGTTGTTACCTTCGTTGTCAACAAGCCCGATCACTGGGATAATCCTGTCGTATCCGACGCTCCCCAGCCAATTGGTGCCAGCCCTGTCAATGGCAACAACACACACGGTCCTCAATTTTCGCCGCGTCCACCTCAGGGTTTCACCCCCATGCAAAACGGCCATGCTCACCAGCAGCAGTTTGGTGGTGCTGCCATGCCCCCTAACCCCTACACCACACAGTCCCCTGTGTCAGGACAGCCCTACTCTGCCCCCAACTCTGGAGCTGGAGCATACCCGTCGCCTTCACCACAGCTGCCACCTCACCCCAACCCCATGGTTCATGCCATTCTAGGCCCTTTGGCTCATACACCAGTGGTTGCTCAAATTCTTTCTGCTGCTGGTAACCATGTTGAGGAGCACGTTCTGCTTAACATGCGCGATATCCTTGCATCCGAACCTGCCGCGCGTGACGACTTGATTATCTTTTCACAACGCCTAGCTAATGTAGGATCGCAGGGCCAACAGGGATAGAACTCCTGCGGACCCATCTATGCGAAGCGCATCATCGAAGAGAAGCAATGTGTTGGTGGTGCTGGCGATATTGATGCCGCCATCAAGCGTATCAGCCATCATGAGCGTAACGTTCATCATCTTTTGCTGAGACGCCACTACTATCGTTAGCTGTCGACTTACGTTGCTTGTCGGGTTGCACTAAATCAAAACATCCTGACGATGTCGCCGCTTGACTTGGCTGAGCCTTTTTTACTCTTCATGTACTTTTCTTTTTCTCTTTTCTTTTCGCATTACTGACGGACTAACGGCTGGACGAAAAGGTACAAGGACGTTTGCTCTCTCGTTTACTCCGATGTACCCTTTTTCAACTTCTGCTTTCTGTTGTCTTCTTGCCGGGTTGGCGTCACTTTACTGGGGGCTTTGGGATGGCATGGCTTCGTTTCGTGTTGGGTCCTGGCCGAATGTCCCTTGTTGCTGGACAGGCCTTCTCTTCTTTGCTTTAGTCGCTTGTCAAGAGTACTCTATTAGATAAAATGAGAAAGCGATACTTTCTATAAACCAACCCCCCTTTTCCGTCGTCTGTTATCCTGTGCTGACCTGTCTTATGCATCTAGCAGCTTTGTCTCGACCAGTGTTTGCATCCAAGATTGTTCACTACGTTCAGGAGCTTGCTGCTCAGCTTTGAGCTTTGAGCTTTGAGCTTTGAGCTTTGAGCTTTGAGCTTCGATGCTGAGAGAATGACACGACTATGTACAGGACCAGCATCTTCTAACTTGAGAAGTCTGTGAGCTCAAAGTATAAACGGTCCGTGGTCGTAGAAGCAGCTGGAAAGAAATGCATTGAATCCCTTCCAATACGAGATGCTGATGATTGACGAAAGACAGTGAGTTTGTTGTTCAAATGATGTTTGCTTAAGCGAGCTGATCCATGCACTATCATTGTGTCTCTAATTTTGTCCCCGTCATCCATGTCTTGAGGAAAGACCGATCAGCGTCAAACACAGTCGATTTGGGAAGTTGATGCCTCAGCTTCACCTTCGCTCTGCATACGCGCTCGGCTTCCTGCATCAAACCACTCAATCCATCACTCAACTATATCTTCTGCGATCCCAACCATCATCCATCTGCTCTCTCCTCATCTCCTTCGTCTTTGCTGTCATTTAGCGCAACACAACCGACCATGCCCTCCAGAATTGATTTTACTGAAATCAGTTTCAACTTCCCCAAGGACCACCCTCGACTTTCCAGGATGTGGAAAGTGCGAGACACTCTGTACCGCTCAAAGATCACACAGAAAGTCATCAACTTCAAATATGAAGGCAACGAAGTTCCTCCTCTTGGAACAGTCATTGACGATGATCATCCACCTCCCAACCCTTTTGATTGCGAGGATGAAGAATGCAAGGAGTGTTTCCCACAGTTCTTCCCTGCTACTACGATGATCAGCAATTCCGTTGCCCAAGAGAAAATGTCCTCTTTGATTGAGACCATACAAGAAAACACAGCATTCCTCCGCAGTGCGATTGCTGCTCATGCAGACTTTATCGTCACCAGATGGCGCAAGAAGTCGCGCGATAAGCGGTTTGCTTTTTTGGAGGAACACAGCGCCCTCTATCCGAAGAAATGGGCCGCCGTTCATCTTCTCAATGCGGTCAATTACCCTAACAGCGAAGAAGAGCACGTCTACTGGGTTGGACCCGGTCGAGATATCATCGCAACGAACTTGGTCACTGGCGAAGTGAAGCGTGTTCGTAGAACCCCCCACCCTAGAGATCCCGAGGGGGTCATCGACAGATTCCGAGACACATGGTTCTTGCCGTACCTTGACGCAGAGATGTTGTCCGAAGACCCCATGCTCCTTCTGGCATTGCTGCACCACCGCACCTTCAACGAACCTGAGAAGTGGATCACCTTTGACAGCTCAAATGTCGTTCTTGCTGAATGTTTCGGACCCATCGATCATGTGTTCAACGCTCAGTGTGTTGTTGTGCAGGGTCTCGGCTATGGCGAGCTGGTCAAGTGGAACGCTCAACAGATGCAACGCAGAGAGATTATGGGTTTCACAAAAGCATACTTTGTCTTCATGGCCCAATCTCGCATGATGGCGATGTTGACTAGGTTTGTGTCCGGACTCTTGGCTGAGGCCAAAGAAGCACCTATCTACGAGGTCCATCCGAAGTGGTCGCAGTTGATCAGTACAAACTTTTCCAGATTTGGCACTACATCTGGGTGGTCCACCGACTCCGTCAAGCCTTTCTCTGCTCCACCTTCTTTCGACCCTATCGAAATCATGGAGCTCATCGCCTCTCGTCATCGCGCCGTTAAAGACGAGGTCGAACTTCTTCAGACAGACCCTGCCTATGTCCAATTCCACGCTCGTGAATTAGCCTCAGCCCATTTTTTCGAGACCTGGTCCGGTTCTGACAGATGGCCATACTTCGTCGACATGCTCTTCTGTATTCCACTCCGCAGAGAAATGTACTGGCGTCAACTGAACAATGAGAGCAAGCGTATGGGAGACTGGTTCAAGGCAGTTCAAGACTCTCCGTCCGACGCAGAAGCCAAAGCTGAGTATGAACATATGCTTTATACGGTCTGGGATCTTTGCCTGGAAACTTTTGCCGTCTTTGAATGCAATGTCGAATCAAGTCTCCTCTACCAGCGTGGCTTCGAAAAGAATCTCGATATTCGAGGTGACGGGAAGGACAACAAGTTCAATCGCAAGTTTAGCTTGGACGATTACTTCCCCAACGATATGCTGTACTGGGCAGTGAGCTCCTTGGGCTACGACAAATATCGACCTCTGAGCATGGATCCCTCGCTCAACTTCGCCATAATCGATCATTTGTGTCGTACTGACCGCAAGGAGGCAGCTCGTATTAGTCAGAGCTTGCTCGTCCAACTGAGCGACATGGCTATCTTATCCGAAATGATGTCCTCTATCAACTTGCGACAATTCCGTGATGTCCGTACTACTCGAAAGCATGCAAAGAGATTTATGCAGGAAGAACACCGCGACGAGTTCATCAAGAAGATTAACGCACCTTTTGGAGACAACGAGATCGGCGACAAGCTTGGAGAGTTCCTTGAGCGTGCTTGCACTCAGTATCCTTGGCCTCGTGGAAGGAAGAGCGAGGCATGGCTTCAGGAAGCTGACGCCTCTCAAAAGGCTCTGGACGTGTTTTGGTCCGAGATGCGTACTATCTGGGCACGCAAACTTCGTGAAGAGGGCGGAGTTGCTGAGCACTATGTAAGTTCATTGACAGTATTTCGTCTAGATTTTGAGAGTTTCACTAATTTTTGTCTCCCCATAGATCAAGGAAGATATCGATGGCCTTATGAGCTTCTCCCAAGAAGAGAAGCATCTGGAAGAGCTAGCAGCCCAGAGAGAGTATGTTCTTCGTCAGATTGCGCGTGCTAACAAGCAGACTATTGATACCGAGGCCACGTCTCAGACAGTCTGGGGCGAGGACACTGGCAGTCCACCCTCTGTTACATCCGTCTCCCGAAAGAACAGAACAAGGTCTCCACTATTCTCTGGTCAAGGTACCGAGTCACCTCCGCCAACCCTCGCGGCTCCAGCAGCTCCCTTGTCACAGCCGGAACCAGTCAAGATCGCCATCAAACGCGACAACATTGCCATCTTCAAAGCCATGTACCCAAAGAATGGAGAGGATTCCTCCCGCAGCTTCGCCTGGCAACACTTTCTTGCTGCCATGACGGATGCGGGTTTCAGCATTCTGCAGAGTCAAGGTAGCGCCGTCACTCTCAAGCTTGAGAAGAGCAAGGGAGTGAACACGATCGTTGTTCATCGCCCTCATCCTGTTGCTACTATCAGTAAGTGATAACTAACATCGTACTTCTTAGAGATCTGGACCTTAGTGCACAATCACATTTGTCCAAGGACCATGCTAATTTGTCTCACCT
Organism: Aureobasidium sp. EXF-10728; assembly: GCA_023848605.1. Classification (NCBI taxonomy): domain Eukaryota; kingdom Fungi; phylum Ascomycota; class Dothideomycetes; order Dothideales; family Saccotheciaceae; genus Aureobasidium; species Aureobasidium sp. EXF-10728. Next base: position 7,800 of record SWBG01000098.1, read on the forward strand.
TTAGACCCCATCATGTTACGAAGCATCGCCAAGAGAATCACTAAGTGGTTCGGTTGGCACAGAGAAACCTTTGTCGAACGTGAGGGAGCAGACTGCAGTGATAGGCTGAAGAACTTGATGTTGTGTTGAATTTCCTCTCAAATTTCCACTGAGTCCTCAACGTGAAGAGGACTCATCCACTAAAGCCATAACATTGAATTGAATCTCCTTGTCTCCTGTCTCTCTTTCGAAGTACTCTCTGATCAAACCAATTGCTTTTGCGTCAAAGTCTGCAGAGTCGGGAAGTAGATCTGCACGGTAGAGGGGACCCCATCTATCCCCATCTAGTTCATAGAGTTTGTGAGCGTCGAAGGAAGGAGCAAAACAAGTGTAATGCCAATCTACCTCCACGCCATTTTCTGGCGGCAAGGTATCGCCCTGATTAGCTGCGTCTGCATACAGTTTCTCTAGATGTGCATTCGTGTCCAAGAAGTTTGATTGTTGGTTTGGCGGTGTCTTTATTAGTTTGTCTAGGATCGAATTGGGTTCTTTTGTTTTGTTAGCTGTGATGTGAGAGTTGGAGGGGGAGAGTTGGAGGGGGGAGAGTTGGAGGGGGCAAAAGACGCACGGATGAAAGTTCTGGCACTGCCATTGCAGGCCGCGTGCAGGAGGGCGTAGAGACCACATGCATTGTGTATGGTTTGCCGCACCCAGAAAACACCTTGGTCTTGCTCTTGCTCTTGCCCCTGCTCCACTTTACTCGCACTGATATCGTCCTTGTCGACACCTTTAAGCTTGGGGATCTCAGCAGCTCTCTGCTCATCATAGCTTTCTGAAGTAGGAAATGCGAGCGTATAGGCTAGGATTCTGCCACTTATGCATTGCTCATCGAGAGAATAGATCTCGTGGAAGGTGAGGGAGGAGCAGAGGCCCAGGGTATGCGCTAACGAGGTGAAGATTTCTGGGTTTGATTCGAGGGGTGTGAAGGTTTTGGAGTAGGTGCGTTGGGTCATTGTTTATGGGTTTGTTCGGAGGGATTGTAGAAGGTAATGGAGTGTGGGTTGTAGAAGGTGATGGAGTGTGGGTTGTGAGTGGAGGTATGGAAGGTAATGCTTGTTGTCAACATGAAGGTGACGACCAAGGCTTTGTTGTGATGTTACAGCACAAATTGAAACATATATTTTATGCCAAGCACATTTTATCCATCGTGCATAAATAAAACAAATAGTCAAATATCTCGCTACATGCAAATCTAGAACCCAGACTCTTTGCCCTTTTCCGAATAATCCACCTCGTTGTTCCTCGTCCTCGTCATTTCGGGCGAAGGACTCGCTGTAAGCACATGCTCATCCACGATATCCACCTTTGGACCCGTGTAATTCTTTCTGCCGTCAAAGATGTACGTCAACAGCGAGATGAACAACCAAATGCCAAACGCGACAACACAGTAGTTCATGTTGTTGGAGTTGACAGGCAGCTCGGGAGGGAAGAGGAAGAGCACAGAGGTGATGATGACGTAGACGATACCGAGCAAATTGGCAAACCATGCAAACCACGAGGGTAGAACGAAAGCGCGGTCAGCGGGGAGTCCCTTGCGTCCTTGAAGGACGTTGAGGACAATGGGGATAGCGTAGGTGATGCCGAGGGCAACGACAGAGGCACTGGTGATGGCGTTGAAAGCGCTGGTACTGCCCAGGAACACGCAGCCAAAGATGATGACCAGAGCCAAGGTGAGAGCGAGTGCGTTGACGGGCACATCAAGTCCTGGTTGGACTTTGCTGAAGAACTTTGAGAATGGGAGGCCTCTGTCTCTGGCAAAGGCCCAAGCCATGCGACTGCTGGTGGTCATGATGGCAATGGTCGCAAACACAGTGCACACCAAGGGGAACATGAGCAGACAGATCGCTCCAGCACGCGAGCTTGTAGCATTGTACAAGATTGCCAGAAGAGGACCAGCGGGTGACTTGATAATGTCGTCAAGGTTGCCAGCAACGAAAAGCAGGCACATCAGGAAAATGAATCCGGTAAACGTGCCAATGGCCACGCAAGTAATCATGACAAAAGGTCCAGTCTTTCGCGGATTGGGGATCTCCTCGATCATGTGTGCAACCGCGTCGAAACCTGTCAAACCGAAGCCACCTTGGAGCAAACCCAATAACCATGCAATACCATCGGGCCAGCCAGTCTCGTTGATGAACTGGCCAAAAACAAGTTCTGCGGAGTTATATTCTGGAGACGCGCACGCCAAGATCGTGATGGACACGACGACGAATCCACTAATCGACCAGATGATGGCACCTCTGTCGATATGCGGGATAATCCTGTTGGCGAAAGCATTCAAGCAGAATGCAAAAACGTTGTATCCAATGTAGATCAGGAATTGATGCCAAGACTTTGGTTCGTAGGAAGGGCTCATCAACGAGATGATGCCCAGAATGAGTTGCGATCCGAGCAGTCCACCGGTGGCAGTCAGAGCCATCCATCCGCCGACCTGATTCCATGTGTCAGTACAACGTGGGTTGTGGGGGTGGCTGTCTGGGGTATTACTCACATTGATCCATCCAGTGATCCACGAGATGATGCGGTTCTTAGGATTCAACATGGCAGCCCAGTGGTACTGGCCGCCAGCAGAGGGATACGCGCTGAGGAACTCTGCTAGACTTGCCGCGAGACATAGGTTGCAAATGCCTGCTGTGATGAGTCCCCAAAGGACAGAGGTAGGGCCACCGCTGGGCAAGGCCACTGACAAGGACGTCGCCAGCGCAGTCCATGAGTTCAGGATGGCGAAGGCTAAGCCGAGCATAGCCAGCGGCGAAAAGGTCCGTTGCAATTCCTGGGTATGCCCCAGAGCCGCGAGTTGTAGCGCATCGTCCGAGATGCCGCCGCCAGTCATGGTTGCTGTCGTTGTTTATCCTGTGTTTTTCTCCAACTCTTTCTTCTCTCGCGACGTGAGGACTTTGAGATGAAAGTAGGGTAGGAAGACACGATCGTCCAGAGTACAGAACAGAGGGAGTAGAAGATCTTTTAAGAGGCAGACTTCCTATCTTACCCCTCAAGATGACCAAAGATAGTCAATTCGCCGGACGGTTGCCCCAGAAGTATTCGTTTTGGTGTGGTAAGAAAAATTGATGTCATGGGGCACTCTGAGATCATTGCACCTGGGGCTCATGCCGATATGCGGAGTGGTACGCGCGCCCTGCAACCTTCGCAACGACTTGACACAGAAAATTTGGTGATCCGGCCAACGATAGTCGGTGTTGGATTGCCCTAACTTGCCCAAAAGTACAAGTTCGCGAGATTGTTGAGTCGACTGCTTGCCTATCTTTCGTGTGCGAGAAGACCTACAAACATGCCAAGCCAGATGGCTTCTTTAAGCAAAAGGACAAGCAATTGAGGCACGAGGCGTTGCCAGAGTGGCGCTCGCAGCCGTGAAGCCTTGCGAGTCTAGACACGGACCGCCGGCAACGAGGGTCTTCGGTCTCCGTTTTGGTGGCATCGGTTGGAAAGCTCATTATTCTTCATAAAACTTGTGCTTTGCGACAGACAGCATGAAGGTTGATAGGGAAGTCATTGATTCATAAGGCTATATGCTCTGTCGTGTTTTGTCTCGTCACACTCTAGCAGACTGCGTGGGTCTTGCCAGTCTTGCCTTGCAGCGAGTGCTTCTCGTCACTGAAGTGCTGGTTCATCTTCTTATGACGGCCAGTGGCGGTGCCGTGCTTCTTGATCTGGTCCTTGTGCTCCTTGATCTTCTGCTCATCCATCTTGCCCAAAGTCTCCATAGCAAGCTTGATGTCGGCGATCAAAGCATCGCATCTGCTGCGAGAGAAGTCCTCACGGACGACAACGCGCATCATCTTCAAACCCTCAGAGTGGGGTGCCATGGTGTAAGCAGGGACAACCCAACCGCGCTGTCTGAGCTGGTGTGCGATAGCGAACTCGTCAAACTTGTGGCCGTCATCAGGGTTGAGACGGAAGGCAACTAGAGGAAGACCGTTTCCACGAGTCTGAGACATGAGTAGGAAGCCCATCTTCTGAACAGAGGCAGCCAGATAGTCTGCGGTTCTGGTCAGGTTGAACATGATGGCACGGTAGCCGTGCTTGCCCAGACGAATTAGCTGGTAGTACTGGCCCAGAACCTGGGAAGCACCACGAGAGAAGTTGAGAGTAAGGGAAGCCTGGTCGGCACCGAGGTAGTTGATGTTGAAGATGAGCTCAGTAGGCAAGTACTTGGGATCACGCCAGATGCACCAGCCAACACCAGGGTAGACGAGACCGTACTTGTGGCCGGAAACGTTGATCGAGACGACCTTTTCGAGACGGAAGTCCCAGACGAGGTCGGGGTTGACGAAGGGTGCAACGAAGCCACCTGATGCGGCATCGACTGCGAACAATCAGCATGAATTGTTGCTTCAAGGCTGAGGAAACTTACCGTGGATGGGAATGTCAATGTTGCGCTCGACCAGGAGGTCGTTGATGGCCTTGGTGTCCTCGTACTCGCCAGTGTAGGTGGTACCGAGGATGGAGCAGATACCGATGGTGTTCTCGTCGATCAGGTCGACGGCCTCCTTAGGGTCGATAACGTAGCGGTCCTTTGTGCAGTAGACGTACTTCTCCTCGACATCGAAGTAACGGGCAGCCTTCTCCCAGCAGACCTGAACGGCCGAGTTCATGATGATGTTGGGACGAGAGTAGTCCTTGCCCTCTGCCTTGCGCTTGTTGACCCAGGACTTCTTCATTGCCAGAGTAGCGAGCATGATGGCCTCGGATGAGCCGACAGTCGAGGTTCCCATAGCGTTGGTGTCGTCCTCATGAGTGGGGATGTTGAAGAGGCGGGCGATCATGTTGACACAGCGGTTCTGGATGTCTGCGGTGACGGCTAGATTTTTTGTTGTTAGAAAATGGACTAAATACATGTTGGCTAGTCTACTTACGGTACTCCTCGTAGTCGATGAAGTTTTTGGCAAAGGCGTCCATCATGAGCTTCTCGACTTCGGGCTCCATGTAGGTGGTGACAAACGAGGCAAGGCTGTGCTCTGGTCAGCGAGTGCAGGATGCATTGGCGTAGGGGTGCAAATACTTGAGGGTAGGGTTGCCGTCTAGGGTCAGGTCGTCCTTGATCATTCTGTAGGCAGTGGCAGCGGGCATCTCCTTGTCAGGCATCTCGTGTCTGGGGAGGTCCTCTGCTGCAAAACGACTGCCATAGATGCTGGTCTCAAAATCATCAGGCTGGCTGCCCTCGGGACCCAGCTTGGACAGGTCAATGCCCTGCGAGTTGTCCTTCTGGGCCTCCGAATCGTTTGTGACTTGTCCGAGATGAACCATGGTGTATGATGTACTGTTGAGTCAGGAAGAAAAATGAGTAGAGCAGAAGGTATGGATGTAGGGGAGATCTGCGTGTTATAAACAGAGAGCGGCACAGATCGGCTGTCGACAAGCTCAAATCGTCACCACGAGCTCAACCAACAACGAGCTAAGCTTTCCAAGATGAGCTTGAACGGTGACGCGACAACCATGTCAACCGCGGGGTAGCTATGTATAGGTATCCACCATTCACCGCCTTTGTATTTCCTGTTTGTTTCCGTCTTGCATCCATGAGGAACCACTCGGCTTGTCTCCCCTTACCTTGTGGCTCCCACAGCGGTCTCTCACGAGCGCTTCATGACCTCTGGCAATGCGAAGGGCGCTTCGCTGCCGTGCGAGCCTTCGAAGCGCTGTCAAATCTGCCGAAACGTCATCAGAAACTTCCACATGCTGCCCGCGTCGCAACGCGTCTCCTCCTGCACGAGTCTTTGTTTGGAACCATCGATGATCCTCCACATCCAGGTATCGGATAGATGAAGTGCATAATCAAATGTCGACCTTTGACGGTATCGTCAGGGAGTTTCCCTACATACGTATCGATAACTTCACCAACTACCCGGACGAGCCGCCACCACTCGCCTGTTTCTTGAGCCATGTTCACAGTGATCATTTGAAAGGACTCGAGTCGTTCAAGTCGACCTTCGTTTATTGCACTGCTCAAACTCGAGAGCTGCTACTTCGTCTAGAAAAGTATCCCCACCGCATGAACTTTGCGAGAGGCATCTTGGAGTCACGAAAGCAGACATATCGCCGCCTCAAAAATCACATCAAACCAATACCTCTCGAAACACCAACTGAAATCGAGCTGGCTCCTGGGCAATCCATCCGAGTAACCCTCTTCGATGCGAACCATTGCCTGGGATCTTGCATGTTCCTGATAGAAGGCAATGATCAAGCCATTCTTTACACTGGCGATCTTCGATCAGAGCAATGGTGGGTCAATACACTCATTCGCAATCCTGTTCTTCTGCCATATACCAGAGGGACTCAGAGACTCGACAACATTTATCTCGACACGACTTTCACCTCTAGCGATGCTTTGGAGTACGAAATGCCCTCAAAGGCGGAGGGACTGGCCGAGCTCATTAGCAAAGCCTCCCAATATCCTCCAGAGACTATCTTCTATCTTAACACGTGGACGTTTGGCTATGAGGAGGCTTGGGTTGCTCTTTCAGCCGCTCTCAAGACTCGAGTCCACCTCGACGATTATCGCTGGCGGTTGTACTCTTCGCAAAGAGATCAGCCCACATGTTATGGACCGCAGATTGCACCTTTGGTGGGTTACAAACTCGGCAACCACGAGCATCCTGGGTGCTTGACGAATTTGCTGGAAGGAGCAAGGATTCACAGTTGCGAAAGAGGAACTCGCTGTGAGGTGTTCCAGACTCGTAAGTCTCTTTAGAGTAGCGCACAAACTCAGGTTTAACCTTGCATACAGCTCATGTGGTGTGGATCACGCCGATCATAGCTCGACACAAAGGCTACGAAATTGCCGAGATAGGTGCTGGTGGAGGTCAGGGTGATCTAAACCAGACGCACTCTCTTGAACTATACGACCAGGCTAGCGTTCAGCAGCTGTTGTTCATCTGCAACAGAGCTCTCCAGGCTCAGCCCGAGCTCAAGGAAACGATGGAAGAGTGGTTCAAAACTCTGATGAAGAACGGCAAAGAGTCCATCGACCTTGATCTTGAGATCTTGCGTGACGAAGTCGAGATTATGAGTCAAGATGGTAGACCCGACGACGAATTCGACATGGACAATTTGCCCATTGACAAGCTAGTTCCGGCACTCACAAGACTCATCACCGGCAAGTCGAAACAGGAGGAAGAAGATCGCATCAAACAGCAACGGCAGATTGTGAGTCTGGTATAATATCCGATTCATTAGATGCTAACAGAACCAGACTTTCCCATTCTCTCGTCACTCTTCTTACCTGGAGCTTCGCGAACTTGTACAAGCTTTCAAACCAAAGGATATATATCCTTGTACTGTTGATCGATCGACGTACACATACGACGTATCAATGGAAATGCTGTTCGGAGACATCTGCTCGGCCAACATTTTCCAAGCAGATAAAGAACTCCATGCACAACTAGGTATAAAGGACCCGGAGGCGAACGATGAAGAGTCTCAGAGGAGAACTCCATCGCCCGAAAGGGACAGGTCGGTATCACCAGAATCGAGGGCCTCAGAACCAGCACGCCCATATGCTCAGACAGAGCAGAGCTCCCATTCAATGACATCAAAGGCCAGCATTAGTCGCAGCTCGTCAACAGTAAAGTATGAAACACCGCAGAAGCGAGTGAAGACTTCAAGGTCTGGACACAGCAGCACACCAAGTAGTACTCAAAGTGACAGGAATGCGCGGCGGGAAGCGATGTTCAAGGCGGCTCTGAACCAAAAATGGGAGAAGGGGTTTTTTACCAGTGTGGATGGATATCATAATCAGGAACCAGAGAGGGAGCTGTGACCATGTGTTTCTGTCTCAAATTAGATAGTCAGCAGTCTCACACCAGCCATATAATTTGCCCTCGAATTTGCAACGAAAACTACAAGATGATTTGTGGTTGACGATGGCGGGAGTGAATGGCGCTTGTTGCTGACAGCATGAGCCGAAGCCGAGCTGCATGTGATTGTCGCATTCTTGTCAACAAAGACGCAACCTAGAGACAACAAACTCGATCGCTTTCGCAACGCTTCCAACACTTCCAGCATACCATCACACAATGCCCGAAGCACTTGCGACAACAAAACGCAAGTTTCACAAGCTGCTCGACAGCCGCTTCGGATCTCCCTCGGCCCCGGCAACCACTGCTCCCAGACCCGTATCGCAAGGCACAATCAGCGAGCCAGCGACCAAGCGTATCCGATCAAGCGGCTCGACAACATCCCTAGCGGCTAGTCTGCGTAGCAAGACGCTGCCAAAGACGTCGATCAATCCAGTCAGAGGAGAACCAAACTTTGCGCCATGGTCGCACGACGCCTTCATCAAGCGATTGCGCAGCTTCGGGCCCGTCACCAGCTGGCACCCTAAGCCCGACGCTGTCAACGAGGTCGAATGGGCCAAGCGGGGCTGGTGGTGCGTCGACACGAATACTGTTGGCTGCAAGGGAGGATGCCAGCAGCGCCTCGTGGTCAAGGTTGAGCCCATTGTCAAGAGACGTCGCGTCCAGACCGAAGAGGAGGATCAAGAACAGGAAGACGATGATGAAGACGACGAAGACGACAGCCAGGAAGAGTTGGAGCGGGCCTTGGTGGACAAGTACAAGGAACTCATTGTCGAGGGACACTCGGACGACTGTCTGTGGAGAAAGGCAGGCTGCAAGGACGACATATATCGCTTGCCCATTGTCAAGTCGTCTGTCTGGCAACCCGAACTGCGCACTCGATACCAATCTCTCCTAAGCATAGCGCCATCACTCGCGAACCTGAGTTTACAACCCGCCGAACTCAGCCCATCGCCAGACAAGATTCTCGCCAACCTCCCGACAGCCCTGCTCGACAAATCAAAGGACAAGCCAGATGAAGACGACACAAGCGAGGACACGGCTATCACAGAAGAAACAAAGCAGAAAGCACTCAAGGTTGCCCTCTGCGGCTGGCAAGGCTCGACAGAATCCAGCACGCAGCTCATGGCCTGCGAGGCCTGCTTCCAAAGAATAGGTCTCTGGATGTACCAACCCGACTATAAGCCCCACAGATTTGGCGACGACGACGATGAAGCCGAACAAGAAGACCGCTCTCTCGACCTCATCCAACTACATCGCGAGCACTGCCCATGGCGCAACCCAACCACCCAAGCCGCTACTGGAAACTACACTGGCAAATCCGCGCATAGCATTCTCCTCGACGTACTGGATCGCTACATGGACGAGCAGAGACGCAGATCTAGAGGTACCATTCAAGGTTCTGCTGTGAATGGCAGCGAGGTGGAGAGTGATGCAGGCGTGACGGATGACGGTAGGGAGAGTTTGGCTCTGGAGACCATGCCATCGATGCCCGAATTGACTAGGGCAGAGACAGAAAAGCACGACAAGGAAAGATTGTCAAAGTTGAGGCGTCTGAAGACGGTTCTGGGCTTCAAGAAAAGAGCACCTCCTGCTGTTTGACAGGTAAAAGCAGACAGCAATGAGAACAATGATTCCATGGTCATGCTGGAGAAGAATTATTTGACCAAGTCCGATGTCTCGTGTATCACCCTGTCGACAAACATGACCTTTCTGCGACAGAGCTTAACAGTCGCCAAACTCTCTATGCCTCGTTGGTCCACACTAACCGTGTATGTTATAGATATGAGATTAGTCCCGAGGATCTCATCGTTATATCATCAATGTCATCCAGCTTTCCGCGTTTCGGGCAGGTACCTGTTGAGGACCAACGAGACGAGACAAGAGATGGCTGACATCGTGGTCACACCAATCTAGCTGGATGGATGTAGCATTTCTCATGGTATTTTCTGCTACACAAGATCTGAAAGCTTCCAGCGGATTAACAGTATAGCACCTTTCTTCTGCTCTCAACCATGACTATAACGACTCGGCGATATCGAGTCGCTATCGCCGGACGGTGAGGGCGGATGCGGTCGCGTGTGTCACAGGCCAAAACGTGGGGGTTTCATGTTTCGAGTCACGATAACCAACTTTGTTCCTGCAACACCTCGGCCTCTTGTTTTGGACGAGTTTGGAGAAGACAATGGCGAGCGAGCGAGACAGCATTACGGTGCTGCCACCATCACCACTCGACGATGACGAACAACGGCCTTTGCTGGACGAGGCACACCCAGATCACGGAACCATTGACCGCAATATTGCTGCACAAGAAGAAGAAGATGGAGAGATCGACGCGGTTGACGAGCCGACGTCTGCAAAGGTCATAGTCATTATGATTTGTCTGTGGGTGGGCTCCTTCTGGGCTGCCATGGGTGAGTGTCTTTACAATCGCGACCCCAAGACGACAGCATACTGATCAATTCCTCTCTGTAGACTCGACCATCGTGGCCACGCTTGCTGGGCCCATCAGCCGCAGCTTTCACTCTTCTACTCTGCTCTCCTGGATTGCGACCGGCTACCTCATTGCCAATGCTGCCTTTCAACCTCTCTCGGGAAAGATGTCTGATATCTATGGACGAAAGGCTGGCATCATATTCGCGACCACCTTCTTCGCCATTGGCACTTTGATCTGCGGTCTGGCTCAGAACGCTCCCATGATGATTGCCGGTCGCGTCATTGCTGGCACCGGTGGCGGCTGTCTCAACACCATTTCTACGTTCATCGCTAGTGACCTGATCCCCCTTAGAAAGCGCGGACTCTGGCAGGGTTTCGCAAACCTTATATATGGCACTGGTATGGGCCTGGGAGGCATTTTTGGTGGCCTGATGAACGATCACCTTAATTGGAGATGGGCATTTTATATCCAGGTTCCGTTTATTGTCATTGCCGGGCTCCTTGGCTGGTTCTTCGTTGATATTCCAGTCAAAGAGGGCAATGCAAAGGAACGTATCAAGCGTGTCGACTTTCTCGGCGCCATCACCTTGTGCACTGCACTCGTCTTGCTGCTGCTCGGTCTCAACAGCGGCGGCAACATTGTACCATGGAATCACCCTTTGGTCTACGTCAGCTTGCCTCTTTCCGGACTCGCCTTGATATCTTTCATCTACGTCGAGGACAAAGTCGCCAAGGAGCCTGTAATCCCCATCCGCCTGCTCCTGCACCGCACCGTGGCTTCCGCATGCCTGACAAACTGGTTCCTCACCATGGCCGTCTATGCCCTCTTCTACTACGTCCCCATCTACTTCCAGATCGTCCAAGGTTTATCCGCCACCGCAGCCGGCACAAGACTAGTCCCCACATCCATCGGCACAGCCTGCGGATCCCTGGGCGCTGGCGTCCTCATGCGCGCAACAGGCCGCTACTGGTGGCTATCCACCTTTGCACTTACCCTCTACATCATCACCGCCATCCTCATCGCTACCACATTTAATGCAGGCGTCAATGGCATTCTCCCTTTTGTCTGGTTGTTTTTGTCGGGAACGGCGTATGGCGCCATGTTAACGGTTACTCTACTCGCCTTGCTCTCCGCAGTCGGCCACGAACACCAAGCCGTCATCACATCTGCCTCCTACGCTTTCCGCTCCACGGGCTCCACAATCGGCATCACCATTGCTTCTGCTGTATTCCAAAACAAGCTTTCCAGCGGCCTTCACTCTCGCTTTGGAGATCTGCCTAATGCGGAGGACATTATCAACCGTATCAGAGATGATGTAGGCGATATTTCGTTCTTGCCGGATGGATGGGAGAAGGGTGTCAAGGAGACTTATATTGATAGTTTGAGGGCTGTGTGGGTTGTTGTTGTTGTGTTGGCTGCGCTGGCGGGGGTGGTCAGTTTGTTCATGAGGGAGCATACTTTGCATAACAAGTTGAGTAGAAAGTAAAAGTAAGAGAACAACGCAAGCAGATGAAGGGAAAGAGAGCAGAAGGATGTAATATGGAGGGCGGTTTTTTTGCATGTTGATGGTGTTTTCTTTTTTTGTTGTTTCTTCTGAATCGTTTGGCATACATGTGTTAGAATAGCTGGCAAGTAGATATAGACGTGCAAACATGATCATAAATCAGAGAACAAGGCAAATTGTGTCTGTATCGAACGTCTTGATTCAACAAACGCTGTAGTCAACCCACACTGGTATATCACTTTTTGGGCGAAGATCGTTATGCTCCTCTGATGGGAGAGATTACAACAACTGTGTACAACCGAGTAAAGAAAACAAACCGAGTATAGAAAGAATAGACAAAGGTCATCATCGGATACACTTGACTACCAAAAACTTGTTCTATCTACTCTGTTCCTTCACCATTGGCAACAATGAGTAAACATGGCAAACCGAAAGTGCATCAACCACTCTCCCTGACATTTGTATTCCTTGCAGATTGCTTTAGAAGGCCTGGAAGAAGGATCCCGATACCTGCAGTCCATGGTCATGCGCCAACAGTTTGCACATCGGTGACAAGCACATCGATTTGTGGGTTTCCTGCAGAGCATACATTGGACTATTGCCATAGGGATCTGAGGACTGTTGCGGGGAGGATTGGGTGGACGGCGAGTGAAACTTCCGGGACACGTGCATGCGTCTACGAGACGTCGACAAATGTCGCATCTAGGGCAGCAGCACCATCGCAAGATATCCAGGCAAGATGGGCATCTGCCATATAGGCGGTCCACAACATTGCCGACTGAGGGATTCTGAAGAGAGTCGTTCTCCTAGCCAGACATCCTCCAGAACTTCCTCTTTGCATACGGGTTTGTCCTGTACTTGCCAAGCAAGAGCAGAAATTCCAAGTCCTAAGAGAACGCTCTGTCCAACTTGGCAAGGGCCTCCTTCTTTTCTTTGTCGAGCAAGATCTTGTCGCCGAGGGGAAGGTCACGCAGGGCGGTTTGCATGAGCTCTGCCGCCTTTTCTGCCGTCATCTTGGGGTGAGGTCTGGGCTTCTGAGGTCCCGAGGACAACTGGCCAACGTCTTTCCTCCTAAGTCCGACTTGGCCCTTTCCATCCATGAACGTTTCGTAGCCATTGGTGTCGAGCACCTCTTGAGGCACAGGTGGGACTTGAAAGGGGATCAGTTGATCAGGATGGGTGAGTTTTCCGTGTGGGATCTCGGCGTAGGTGGGCATGCGTGTTTCGCCTGCTGCTGCCATGCCTGCCATGTCTTTGATCACGGCTTGGTTGTCCTCGTTGTTTTCGACTGCAAAGCGAAGGCACATGATTGCATGTTCGCGGATGTACGGGTTATGTTCGTCGTGACGGCAGCAACCGACCAGCGCTTCCAGACCCCCATACTCGCGCACCTGATCCTGCACTTTGCGGTTCTTCCATATCAGCGAGGAAAGCACGAGTACCGTCAATTTCTTGAGATTGCGCCACTCAAAGTCCGAAGGCTCATCTTGCGGATCCTCTGGGTAGGCCAAGGGCGTCTCGGCTTCGAAAATTGTGTTGTTTTGGGGCTGAGTATTTGCATCCGTAGGTGGGATGGGAAGTGGTGGAAGGGTGTTGGCCAAGTCTGGAGAGAGATCGAATGGTCGTTCCACACTGATAGGCAGGGGCTTGAGGTTCTGAGGCGGTGCCGGTGGAGGTGGGTAGTTATGAGCTGGTGGCTGGTAGTTGTGGTTCTGTTGATGCGGAGCTGGACGTCTCGGAATAGGTCCATGCGAGGTGCCTCCAGGTCCGAGTTTGGGAATCGCAGCTTCCAATTCCTTGAGCAATGTCACAAGCTCGCTTGCGACTTCCCATTGTGCCATCACATCCTTCCAAATGCTCTCTTCAGTGAGCACGGCGAAGAACTCAAGATACTGGTACACGCCTTCATACATACGCTCCATATCCCACAGATTCAGCGGAAAGTCTTCGGGCGAGGCCAAGTTCTGATGAATCTTGCCTTGCAAGAAGATGAGTGCACATGTTTGCGGAATGATATGCTGGCGGAACTCGGTAAAGATAAAGTTGACGATGTGCACGTCGACTCTGAGAGGATACGAATCACTGGGTTGAGGATTCGTCTTAGAAGCCTCAGCTCTGGATCTGAAGATATTGGTGAGCAACTTCATGATCACTGCTTGGGCCGGTGAGATAATATCCTTGGACCTGGACTTGTCTCGGAAGGCGTGGTATGCATAAGGCATCAAGCCGTTAACCAAAATCGCCTCCATGATCTTGACCATAAACTTGAAGTAGAGCTCTTCCTCTCGCAGGTCCCAAGCAGCAACAAATATCAAGAGCTCTCTCAACAAGTTCTTACCGTTGTCTTGAGCCAGTAGTAAGTGACACCTGACCGTATGCATATTGACAATGGCATTGGTCTCTTCGGTCGATGTACCAGCTTGTGTAGATTTTGCAGGCGGGACGATTCCAGACATGACGATCATGGGCAATACTTCGATTTCCGACGGACCCAAAATCAGCGGAACGTCGGTCAAGAGGCCACGTCCATCTTCGCTAGATCCAGGATATTCGTCCTCATCTTCGCTTTCTTCCTCCTCGCTTTCTTCGTCCAGGCCTACGTCATCCTCATCTGTGCGGTTCTCGTACACCGGTGAAGCTGGAGAAGCGATTGGCGAAGCCGGGCTTGCGATTTGAGCTTGTTGCGGCGGAGGAACAGGATAGCTTTCAAGTCGTTTCATAAGTTCTGATTTGCCACTCTCAAGAATCTTTGCTCCTGCCGAGGCTGTGAACATCATCTTGTAGTCGTCCTCTGCCACCGGTCTAGGTCCTGTAGAAGTTTTCTCATCCGGAAAAGCAATGGCTCCATCTGCGTTGTAGACCGGGGGTTCCATGGGAGCAACCTTTGTACCTTCGGGCTTCATACGATCACCAAGCTGCTCCTCAATATGCGCAATACGCGCAGCGACCTGATTTGCGTGCGCTCTATCGGACTTGTCTTTTTCGGCTTGTGCGAGACGACGGGCATCCTGATAAGCGGCCAGTTCCTTCTCGTATTGTTGCGCAAGTGCGTCGTATGACTTGTTGAATGTTGTCTTTTCTTTGTCTGACAAGATGCTCCATCTGGCAGCCAGGGCCTTTGCAACGCTGTCCGGAGTGGCGGTTGGACCAAGAGCCTCTCTGGTCTCTGCTTGATGTTGCCTAACAAACAATACATAGCCGGATACGGGCCTCGATGGTGGTTTCATTTGGTCCTTGTTCGCAAGTAGTCGTTTCGCGTTCAAGGCGTCTTGTGCAGCGTCGTAAGTAGCCTTGCTTGTTTCGCCCAGCGCAACCAGGATGTCACCTGTAGAGACAGGTGGTTTGGGCATGTCGCCGAGAGCAGGTTGACCTCCAGTAGCATCATCGGTATCTTCAGCCAGAATACCCTCGGTTGAGTTGTCGAACAGGGCGACCCACAGCATCAGCTTCCTTCGTTCGTTGCGAGCAACCAAGTTATTCAGAAATTGCAAAGAAGTTATAAGAAGCTTCTTGTAAGCATTGACAATCCACTGCCACTTTTCCTCGTCGCCTGTACCAGCATCGCCATCAAAGCCTCTAGCCGTGACTCGCACACAACAGTTGATCAGTCGGAATATTTCTTGGTCAAAGGTGCACTCGGCAGCCAGATCCTGAGCCTTTTCTCCAATCGTCAAAGTGTTGCGCAGTATTGACACTAGGTCATTAAGTCTCTCCAAATCTTTCCACAGTCCAGGATAATTCTGAGCAATGAGAGCACCCGAGGTTGATTCGTAGTCGACAGCGGAAGGATCCCAGACGGCAAAAGAGCGGCGTTCGAGCGAGGGAATGGCGGCGCGGAACAGGGTGACCATGTCTTTCCAGATATTGTCATCGGTACCTAGACCTTCTCTGCACGTTGGCAAGCGCATTAGCCGATGGCAAGTACGAGTGGAGGCGTGCATCTGACTAACCTGACTTCGGGTTGTTGCGCCGAGGCCTTGAGGATGTCCTTGCACACGGTTCTGTCCAGTCGTTCCAACATGGACTCGCGCATATACGTCGGGCTCTTAAAGTGCATCGTGTATGCCGGCAGTCCCAGGCGCAACAGTGTGCTGTAGGCATGGCCCGTCACACTATCCTCGTAGGACGTCATCTTGTCGTCGCGCAACCCCACCAGGCGGATAGCGATCTTGTCGTAAGTCTGTTCCAGTATCCTAGTAATAGAAAGCGATATCCAAATGGAATGGCGACTGGTTTGCGAAACACCTTGAAGGTTTCAAAGACGACAAAGAGCTTGGCCGAATCATGCTCCAAAGGCCTTGCCCGAAGTTTCTCCACCCAGGGAAGTCGCATCTCTCAACTTTTTGGCAAGCTTCGACCTCTTCCTTCCACTGCTACATTATCACACTTCCGCATGGGTCTTGAAAGACACCCCAGATACTTGGAGTGTTGATGTCGTGAATTCATTATCTAGCTCTGCCTGCAGGCTACCTAATATGCCGCTCACAAATGTCCCTGAGCCTGTCTAGCAGCCCTCCACTCCTTCTCCGTCTTGTGCGATACAGCATGCACGTTGGCAACAGCACCGTGCCCACGCTGATCTGGATGGAACAAAGCGTCTCTAGGCGATGCCACTGGTGTCAAGATATCTGATGCTCCATCATCGAATGCAGAAGCCTCGACCTTGGCTGCCTCAATATCCTTCTCGCGTGCATCCTTCTGGTTGTTCTTGTGCTTGAGCCAGCGGAGTATGAGCACCAGAATGATGATGGTAGAAACAAATCCGATGATGACGCCAACTGGGACTGCGTTTTCGTATGCCATGACGCAGTTGAAAGCTTCGACTGTGAAGATGACTCTTGGTGGGTTCTGTCCGAGTTGGTTTAGGTTGTCGAACTCGTCGATATAGTACATAAAAGGTAGTATAGTCGTCTAGAGTGAGTTAGAGATCGAACCGAGTTTGGGTTAGTTTCAGAAAATACCTTGTTTTTGAACGAGGCGAGGATTTCAAGCAGTTGAGATGGAAGGTGGTAGATAATCTGGTAGCGGTGCAAACTGGGGGCATCACAACTCTTATGTATCGCAACACAGCGGATTATGACCGACCAGGCAGTGCAGCAGGTGTAGGAAGCCTGAAACCCTCCAATCAGGCCCGCAATTTGCCCTGAGTCGAAATCCTTGTAAACCCTGTCGAGTGGTGTTGAGCGTCGACGGGACGATCAAAATTTACATCTCCCCACTCTTTCCTTCATGGGCTGACGAGTTCGAATGTACATCACCACCGTTACATGCCCGCTTGGGGACAATTCTAGCGAGGGCTTCTACGTTGCTGGGTCGCTTGAGCATGGTTGTTGAAAGACAGCGTACCTGCGGTCAGTTGTACGTTCTAGAGGAAGCACTGCTTGTATAAAATTTAGATATCAAAACTGTCGACTGTCGGCACATTGACGATGCATTAAGATGTATGTCTCATTAAGTCTGAGCCGGCTAGGATGATCGATTTTGAAAAGCGTGATGTAGATCTAAGAGAGAACGAGCTAATGTGTCTCTATGGGTAAGATTGAACGTAGAAAGAAGCAGGAAAAGCTCTCGCAAATGCATGGTAAACACCCCTCAGATCAGAATTCTGATAGTAGAGGAGCGGGGACGATTGATCGGATGCCAGCTGCAAGAAAGATATGTGTAAAGCTGAACGGAAAGGGAAAAAAAGCAAGATAAGTGTGCCAAATATTAGCTCGTAAGGTCGTAAGCTCATGATCGCATCATGGTGGTTGGTGCTGGAAGCACGCCAGTGCAAAGCAACATGAGGAGTCGTAAAGGTGCTGAAATGCAAAAATAGAGAGGTGCAAGCTGTTGAATAGAGACTCAAGGAAGGAGTGGACCAGTGCTGGAAAGGGGCTGCGACAGCGGGACTGATTGTTTCAAGTCCTCGTTGGCGCTGTTCAAAAGCGTTGACTGATTCGAGATCTCCTGTTGTCTGTACCAAAGCTTGCAAACAAAAGCTGCAGCGGACGTGACTGCGACAATGCCCAGGATAGTGATTGCGGGAGCCTCGGCGATTTGAGGGATCGCGAGCACAAGATAAGTCAAGGCTTTGGATGGTCAGTAGATTGTCATAATGGTATGCCAGAACACTTACCGATTGCCATGCCGAGGGATGCAACGATCGAGCTTCTTGCACTCAGTAGACCCCATGTGTCGAGAGCAGCAAATACGAGACACCAGAAGATAGACAGTAGCACAACCGATACGCAGCCGGAAGGAAAGCCACCAAGCGAAGCTTCGAAGACTTGGTGGATGACTTTGGCAGGTAGGTTGTGGATATCGTTGTGAAACTCAGATACGGTTCTTGCGGCGTCTGTCACGTTTTCCGTCACAGTGAATATGGCGTCTAGCAGAATTTCGGTCTGGTGGTGGAGTGCTCTCGCAGTCTCAGCGTTACGAGCCAGCGTATATGCAAGTTCCTTAGTATTGTTAGTGATAAGAACCAAGCGTGTATAGTAATCAAACCTACTTGATTTTGCTGATCCAAAGCCATCGAGGCCGCCAGTGAATTGTCATGAGATCGATCAATCTGGACGGCAATGTCAAGAACTTGACTGAGGTGCTGTGTTACGTCTGCTTGTGCTTCCTGGGCCCGGAGACGATGGCTCTCGAGGTCCGAAGTGATATGAGAAGATGCCTGCTTTGAGTCAGCATCAAAGCGAGCCGTGAAAGAGAAATCCAATCTACCTCGCGGACTCTTTCTACATCCCTGCCCAGGTTTTGGATGTTGTCTTCGAGGCCCTGAATGTGAATTCGGAGACTTGCCCATTGTTGAACAATGCGATTCTGCGTGTCAAGATCTGTGTTGAGCGCAAGATGGAAGGCTTGCATGTTCTTGCCCATTTCGGTCCATTGCTTCTCGAAAGCGCGGTGCTCCTCGGTTGTGTCTGCCATGACATTGGATGCCTCCACGACTGCCTCGAACATGAGTTTCACCTTCTCGACCATATCATCTGACCACACAATTTAGCGAAAACGACTCAAGGATTAGGAAGCTCTGGACCCACCCTTGTCGAGTTCTGCCCTCATGGAATGGCAGAGCAGGACTGCGTTCTGACGAGCGTTCGAGTAGCTAGTCCACCACACTGGGTTGGAAGAAAGAGAGGCAGAGCAATGATCAAGGTCTTGGCTGTCATCGAAATCGCGAGGAGCTGTGGGTCTGGTGAAGCGACCATTGACAATAAAACCTCGAAAACCATTGAACTTCGAAGCATGCTCGACAGGCCTGAAGGGCGAACAAGATGAGGGGATGTTGGCATTGGCATCCATGAGCTCACAGATAGCCAAACGTGTAGCATAGATGGATTTGGAGCGTTCGAGCATGACGTCGACACCTTTGTCAGTAGCGAGACTAGTAGCATGATCAATCTCAGAGCAAGTGTTGAGGAGAGCTTTCGAAGCCAGCTTCTGACACGAAGGGAGCTTCTCGACTTTGTGCATAGTGTCAATGATGGTGTGCATGCCTTCGGTGATGCGAACCTTGTTGTCAGAAAGTTCGATACCTCCGAGGTCTGAAAGACTGGAGTCGAGATGGTGAACCTTGAGGGCTGGTTGGAAGCCCATGCAAGGCAGAAACAGAAAGCAGGAGAACAGCAGCATGGCCAGCATGGTTGCGTTCATGGTCAAGATCAAAGAAGGAAAGGTGTTGGCTTCAGATCGTCTGACCTGAGTGGCATGAAAGAGGGTTTGAGGTTGGAAGGAGAGAGGGGCAGAAGGAAAGGAGGTTGACGACGAGAGATCGTCTCGAACGTTTACTTGCCACAATTGACAATGCGTGAATAGACGATCTGGTCAAGGTCCGAGTTGCGATTGTAATGTTAACAATGCAGAATGGTACGAGTAGAAGGCGGAGTCGGCGGTGAGAGCGGAGATAGAAGTCGCCAAGCTTCACTCGAGGGCGGAGCCGGGAAAGTCGAATCGCCGTCCATTTGTTCTCTCCAGCAAATAGTTGTGCTTGTCGCGATACACACACCGTCCACACCACACACTATGTTCACTCCAGCAAGGCGGCGCTGTGTCAGCGCGATAAAGAACTCTCGTTCCGCAGAAGCTTCGATCCCGGCATTCCTCCTCCCAGCTTTCCAGCAACAATCGTCGTCCTTTTCCACTTCGTCGCCATGCCAGTCCAAAATCGGTAGCGCGCCGCTGTCATTGCCTCCAGATGTCAACTTCAACATTGTCGAAGCTCCGATCCAGAAGAAGGGTGCAAGAGTCAGCCGTTCGCAAGAAGGCGCCACAATTCACATCGAGGGCCCTCTTGGAAAGCTTTCCATGCCCATTCCCGCCTACATGAACATTGTCTCGGACGAAGCGAAGCGCACATACAGTTTGAGCATCCTGGATCAAGAGGAGAGAAAGCAAAGGGAAATGTGGGGTGAGTGAAAGATGCATTCAAAGAGCTGGGATCACAAGTCTAACAAACACAAAGGAACCTGCCGCGCATATCTGCAAAACCACATCCTCGGTGTCAGTGAGGGCCACTCTGCTATCCTCCGTCTTGTCGGTGTCGGTTACCGTGCGACCGTCGAGAAGTCGGCCGTCACAAAACAGCCCGAGTACCCTGGCCAGGAGTTCGTGTCTCTCAAAGTCGGCTATTCACATCCTATCGAACTTGGCGTTCCCAAGGGTGTCAAGGCCAGCACGCCCCAGCCTACACGTATTCTACTCGAAGGCGTTGAGAAGGAGGTCGTGAAGCAATTCGCTGCCGAGATCCGTGCATGGAGAGTGCCCGAGCCCTACAAGGGCAAGGGCATCTTTGTCAACGACGAAACCATCAAGCTGAAGGCCAAGAAGATCAAATAGACGATACGCTTCTTGTGCTCTGTATTTACTGTACAATATCTATTCCGAGAGCTGGATCTCATGTTCAAAAGCCCTCATCGTTGCCGCTATGCCTACTTCTTTTTGGGAGGCTCGTTTATAACTCCGTAGCGTGAAGCAGTAAAGATGGAGACGGGTGGAGTGGCTACTTGAAACCGTGACAGTTACTGATGCACGAGTGTCGGAGAGCTCTCATTCGTTTCGCGGTCAGTCATATCGGAGGATGAGCTGCAGGGGAAGTGCCGGGAACGCAACTTCCTTCTTGAGTCGATAGTGCCAAGCAGACAGATGGCGGTGGAGTTTCGATGGAGTACCACTTTGTTCTTTGACCTCTCCTACAAACACATGTGTATCCATCACCGACGCACCAGCCGGATCATCCAATATTCACGTTCAGCTGAGAGCTTGATAGACCCTCTTGCATCATTCCCATGATGAAGAGTCGTCTAAAGAGTTTTATTCTTCCGCCCCGTATCGCGTGTCGGACATTTGACTTCGACTGGTTTCACCAGTGCACCAATGAACACCTGCGACGCAAGCCACTGTGGTTAAAAAAAGCAGCACTCAAGAAGGAACCCCAGACGGCAACCTCGTACCTTGCAGACCCAGTCTCGATAGAGGCGCCTACATAGGCATTCTGTCCCCTCCTTTACAATCGGTAGGTTATTAGTCGACCAGCTGAAGCGGTTGTCTGTGACGAGATCTTCCTTCCTGCTCTTGACGAGTGCCACATTCCTTTTGATCCAAATCATCCTGCTTCCTGTCGCATACCGCTCGACTTTCTTCTCTCACCCCAATACCCAATAATTCACGAAACTCTCTCGCCCTTCCTCGTAATGTTCTCAGATCTGTTGCTGAGTCGGTCGCGAACTCAGCTGTATGGCTATGACAAAGTTCGCGTGCCTTTCCACGCGATTCGTGCTGCACAGCTGCTTTCCAGCATCATCGTTGGCAGTATAATGTCATTCTTCATCTATCACCTACAACACGACCACTGGCCAACACCGTGGACGTTCAAAGTGGTATGCTCAACACCCAAATCTTTGATTATGAATCAAGACTGACGTATATCAATAGCTCATGAGCGTTTCATGGATAACGATAGCTATACTGGCTGTTACCATCGCCCTTCACCTGCAGTCCGGCCTCAATCCTCGCCTCAACCTCATTCTCAACTCTACAATCTTCGTCATCTGGACCATCGGCTTCGGCATGCTGTCCTGGTGGATGTGGGGAACCTTGACACATTATTGCGACGTCAGCCACTGGAACGACGGCACTGGCATCATGGTGTGCAAGATTTACAAGGCCTTGTTCACCTTTGCCCTGCTCGGACTGTAAGTAACGACCTCTGCAAGACCCAATTCGAACCATCTAACCAGCCGCAGCATCTCTACTCTCCTGGCAGTCGCATTAGATATCCACATCAGCCGCATGAACGGTTTACGCGGCCAGCACTTCCGCCTGAACCTCCGCGGCGACAGAAAGGCCAGCGACATCCCCATGACCAATGGCCCATACACCGACGTCCACTCCCGATCAAACTCGCAAGAACGCCTGACAAACAATTCTCACGAGAGTCTACCACACATTGCGACCGGAGATGCCTTTGAAATGCCCATCACTGGGTCACAAAAAACCAGAGCCGGATACACGATTCCGGAATCGCAGTTTGATTATGAGACTGGATACCATGGAGCTCACGCCGAGAGAGTCTTTGGCGCAAAGTAGAAAGATTGTGGCTAAAAACACTGTCACCTTGGATAAAAAGGAGGATATAAGACAGAGGGGGAAGTATAACGCATATTACGAATTGGTCGTCTTTGGTGTATGGAGGCTGGAACCTCGATATGTTCTGGGCGACCGCCAATAAAACCTGCTCTAGGATAAGCAGTGATGAATACATCTTTTTTCACATATCGCGCTGGCGTATGATTGGTGATCACCTAGGGGATGTGCTTGTACAACAGTGACGAGAAACAGACCAATTATCGAAATCTTGCCAGACCACCCACGCACAGACTTACTCACTTTACATACCAGAACCACCACCCCATCTCCACCATCGCTAGACCGGCAGGCGGTCTTGCGCCAACACGTTGTTAGCGACTCCTCGGGGGCCATCTCATAGGTCCGCGAATCGAACTCATCAACCTCGCCGATTTCTAGAGCCACGAGGGTCCCAATCTTTTCGACAACGAAACGAAACCAGTATACTGGTGGCTTTCTTCCCGCGGAAGAGGCTTTTCTGCGACTGGAGCTCTAGTAGCGGGGATTTGTGTTGCTGGTACTTGGTACATGGAGAGATCTATAAGGGGATGATGGTGTTGTAGTTGCTGGTGTTTTGTCAAAACTTGCGAATGTCCCTGTTTGTAAGTCGGACATTGGTTACAGCAATTTCGACTTCACAGAGGACCATGCTCTCCAAGATAAGAGTAACAAAAAAAAAGGTAGAATTCATGAATCTGACAGATTAAGAGACGTAAATATCCGACAGTATTATTGAGAAATACGACTTGCTCGCCTAAGAATTGAAGATCTTGCTCTTTCCCTGTGACGAGTCGGCCGCCTTTCAAGCACAGGAATACTTATATAGTCCAGTGCTTGGATCATAACCGACGTAATTGCAAGCAGAGCTACAACAATCCATCTCGAGCCTGCAAGAGTCACCCGAAGCGCCAAGCGTACACTGAGTCGACCTGGCTGGCTCTGGAGTGACGGTTGTTGTCTGCGTGGGAGTGGCGGTTGTTGTCTGCGCGTTACCCTCCCTGTTTTGTAGCTACTACACCATTGCCATTGTTAACTATTTCGAAATAATTGTACAGCTTGCAGTTCACATCGCTTGATGCATAGAGCCACTCGAAGTAATTGCAGGTGCTGTAGCTGTTGCACAATGCATAGCATTGGCTTATATCTGTGAAGCTCGTTTCAACGAGGGTACTGCTGCCGGTATCGATAACGAGACCACATTGTACGTTGTATCCCATGCCTTCGTAGTCGTTGTCGTATTCGGAGTCTTGACTCGGGCAGATGCTTGCTACAGCCGAGCTTGAAGAAGTCGACGTGGCTGGCTCTGGAGTGGCGGTTGTTGTCTGCGTGGGAGTGGCGGTTGTTGTCTGCACGTTGACAGTCTGTTTTGAAGCTAGTACACCACTGCCAACGCCAACTGTACCGAAATGATCGTACAGCATGCAATTCACATTGCTTGATGTGTAGAGCCACGCAACGTAATTGCAATTTACATTGGCATTGCACAATGCATAGCATTGGTCTATATCCGTGACGCTTGTTGCAGCAAGGGGACTGCCGGCGTTCTCGACAACGGTACCACACTCTACGTTGTAGTCCGTGCCATCGTAGGTGTAGTCGTATTCGTAGTCGGATTCCGGGCAGATGCTCGCTACGGCCGAGCTCGAAGAAGTCGTCGTGGCTGGCTCTGGAGTAACGGTTGTTGTCTGCACGTTGACCGTCGACGTAGTGCAAGTGGGCGTAACAGTTGCCGTTACGAATTCGGTGGTGTAGTCAGCATCGTAGAGGGCTGTTAGTGTTATGCCTGTATGTTCCGTCTTGGTGGTCGTCGTGGTCGTCACGTCGGATGCAGTGCATGTAGTGGTGAGAGTAAGAGTCGAGGTGGGAGGACACTCAGACACAGTGCTGTAGATAGTGGGTTTGATGGTTATTGTTCTCTTACGAAGCGTGAGAATAGTTGGATCGGGGTCAGTGCAGGTCGTTGCAGTAACGAGGCTATCAATGATTAGATTGTGTGCTCGAAATTCGTGTTAACATTGATGAGTACTCACGTGGTCACCGTTATGGTGGTTTTATACTCGGTTGTCCGTGCAGGAACGATAGTTGGCAGAGTTGTGGTAGCTGTGACCGTTGCAGTAGAGAACAAGGTAGTCCAGTATGTAGATGTGGGTGTCACAGAAGCAACACTAGGGCAAGTGTATGTAGCAATGGAAAAGATCTGACTGATGCTTGTCGATACAGAGTCCACGGAAGTCGTCAAAGTAGCTTTCGAAGTGCTCTTGAGAGTCTGAGTTTCCACAGCGGTCGAGACGATCGAAGTAAGTGTCGAACGGATAGTAGAGATCTGGTTTACGGTTGAGATGCGAGTGACCGAGATGATACGAGTGCTTTGTGCTTGCTTAATGGCGAAACTCGTGGCGGTGCTCAGTACTGTCTTGGTCGAAGTGTACAACGTGGTCGGGTTCGAAGATCCGGACTTGATGCCCAAGCAGTTGCATGCCTGAGTGACCTGAGCAGGAGCGAGGGTTTTCCAGACACTAGGTACTGCAAGCGAGGGCGAGGCATCTCTACGAACATAGATTGTGGTGTAAGATTGAGCGCCTTCATCGGAGGAGAGAGCTACCGTTACAGTCTGCACGCTTGTCTCAGTATCAACAGCCAAGGAAACAGTGCCAATGTTGGTGGTGTCAACATAGTCGATCACGACGCTGTTCTGAATAGCGGTCGATTTTGCTGTGACAGACTGAATGACCTGTTCAGTAGTAACCTTGTTGACAGTGGATGTGCGCTGGATCGTCGAGGCGCTGTTGACAATCGAGGTTCCTTGTGTCTTAGTTTGTGCGATAGTGGTAGTATGGGTAATAGTCTTGACAGCCGAAACGGTGGGTCTCAAGAGCGACGAGCAGTACTGCGAAGCCTGCGACAGCAGCGTAGGCTTGCTTGCAAGAAGTGTGGATTGAGAAGAGCAGAAGGGAACTGAAGTAGCCTGCTTCGTCACCACGCATTTGCAAAGCGTGAGCAATTGCTTAGCAGAGTACAGAGCGAATGGAGATGTGCTCCTCGGGCTTGTGTCATGTCAGAATTCAGGGTGTTTTCTGCCAGGATCGTGTCAAACATACTATGCGTTGTAGAAAGTGCAGAAGTGGTAGGGTTCGGTGAACTGCTTGCTCATCTCAGCCGAGCAAGAAGCTTGCGATTGTCTCTTCTCGAGGACATTCTCAACAGAGCCCTCTTCGCGCTTTGGCTTGGAAACAGTGGTGGACGACGTGAGACATTTGCAGAGATCTGTGACTTGAGATTGAGTGATTTCAAGGAAAGGCGATCGTGTGCGAATGCTGTATTCATGTTAGAGATAAAATTGATAGCAGCGCTGATTTAGCGTACTCAGAGAGCCACCACTTGCAGAAGTAGACCTCATCACTGACAGTGCGACGGACAATAGCGATGTCTCTATCAGTACATTTCGAGGTTGCTCGTTCCAGCAGAGGGGAAGAGAATACGCCTAGGGCGAGGGTAAAGAACGTAACGAGGAACAGAAGCCTCTGGCTGAACATTTTGCTAAGGAGGAATTGCGTGATGAGAAGAGTCCTGCAGGGACAGTTCTCCTGCTTTTATGGTGTCTGATGCCATGTTGACACAGGCGACCAGATCCATCTACAAGATGCATTGAGAAAAAGGTGAGCTGAAGGTATGTATGAGGGAGAACAACGGTCGATAAACTGTCGGTGAAGCCCGAGTCGAGTCTACCTATATCGTCTGGACGTCCGTTTCTGGTGGAGATTCATCTTTGCAGTGCAAAATTCGAGGTCGCACATAAAGGCGAGTGATTGAGATCCAGATTCAGGCTGTATGTCTTGGAAACGACCATCTCAGCCAGCCACTGTGAGAACGGTCTATTTCCTGTGAAGGATTCGCAACGGTATGCAGCGGCCTAGGAACGGCCGTCTAAGACTGCCTCGCCTAGGAAGTACACAGTATCAAAGTACACATTTGGAGCTCATACTGCAAGAGCAAAGCGACAGTTGTCCCAAGAGAAAAATGGAGGTTCATGTTTGGAGTTGACATGAATTGGAGCGTTCATCTGAGAGTTAAACCGGTTGTCGGAGCGTTGCCAACCGAATGGAAAGAACGATCGTGGAACAAATTACTTCCAGAGTTCATGCTTGGCATTTGGCACTCGGGCCACGCTCATGTATATAAGGAGTATAAAGGAGAGCCTCAACGATGTATACCGTTCTTGTACGCCATACGGCACATGCTCCGCTATGCGAGATATGATTAAAGGGTCAACGTGAAGACGCCACTCATGAGTAATATGCACAGATTCTAACTCAGACATTTCGGCTCCACTATGTGGTGGACCAGATCCTTTCATGAGATTTTGTGGAGAGTAAGAACAGACAAGCATTAGACGACTGTACCTTCATATACGATTCTAACACTCAGTCCAAATCACTGTGATGAACTAGAGTCTCGAACTAACACATTTGGTTCCTCTTCGCCAATTGACTACCGCTCTTCCCACAACTCTTTGAATCTGGACCCTTCTTTCTCCACCAGTATCTTCGGGTCATCATACTCAACCAACTTGCCTTGATCCATAACGCCCACAAAGCCAAACCCGACAATAGTTTCCAATTTATGCGCCACCGAGATGACAGTATGTCCAGAAAACTCTGTCATGATGAGCGACTGAATCTTGAGGTCCGTCTCAGTGTCAATACTACACAGAATTGTTAGCAAGCAAAGTCTACAAGAGATGAAAAATGCCGAGGACGGAAAAAGGGAAGAACATTCACTGACCTGCTGGTAGCTTCATCCATGACCAACACTTTGCCCTCATCTTTCCTCAGCAAAGCTCTGGAGATGTTGAAGAGTTGCTTCGAGCCTTGACTTAGGTGTACATCCTCCATCTTTGCATCCAATCCTCCTTTTGCATTGACAGCCTCCCAAAGCCCTGTCTGCTGCAGCACCATGATCATATGTTCATCAGTAAGAGTAGTGCAGTCGAGAGCAAGATTGTCCCGAACGTTGGTTGGGAAAAGGAAGGGTTCTTCAGCTATACAGATCAGGCGAGAGCGCAGTGTCTCGCGACGAACAGTCGATAGGTCGAGGCCATCCATGACGATTTTGCCTGATTCTGGGGTCAGAAGATTGAAAAGGGTCAGAAGAAGAGAGCTTTTGCCGCTTCCTGTTCGGCCACACAAGCCGACTTTTGAGCCTGCTGGAATGGAAATGGAGATGTTATCTAGTGTCAGTCGCTCGCTGTCAGGTCTTTTATGCGTCAGTGTAGTCAGGACTAACAAAGATGACACAATACTGACTTGTACTTCGCTGACAGCCTGTTGATCTCGATTGAGCCTTGACTAGGCCAATTGAACGGAGGGTCATGAGTTTCACTCTCTCGATCTTCAGCCAGAGTCTCCTTCTCAAACTGCCTGATTCTAGCCACTGCACCCAGAGAACTCTCAAGTTGTGTCCAGAACATAATCAAGAGCTTGATGTTGGCGGTGAACGAGATGATCTGTGTCAGCGAGACACCAGTAAACCCTGGCGAAGAGCTGTCTCGCAGGCCGACAACAATGCCTACTGTCAGAACTGCAATGCCAGTGATGACTAGATCGAGCACTAATGCTAGCCATCTTTTGAGTGCCCACATCAAGTAGTTGGGTTTCTGGGAGCGGTCCACGATTTCGAAGTTGTGCTTGATGGATGGTCGGCTCCAGTTGAACGCACGGATAGTCACCAGGCCATCGAGGGTCTCCATAAATTGCGTGCTGTTGTAGAGTTAGCGCCAGACCTCTTACGGTTCGATCATGTTGATTGACATACTACACTGGAGCCTTCTCCTCGAGGTCGAGGTGTCTCATCTGTCTCGATGTTCTCAGGTAGAACCCTTGGACGACATAGAATACGAAGAACAATGCTGGGAAGCTCAGAGCTATCCAGGCAGAAGCTGAAGCGATTAGCCCTACTTGAGCGAGGCAGATAAGTGCATCTACAAAAACTCAGTTGACGGTTTCGTATTAGCTGTTGGACCACTTACTGGTTGTGACCACCATGAGAGCTAGCGGTAAGGATATGTCGAGCAATTGTATGTCTTGGCTGAATCTGTTTTCCATTAGATTTGTCGATCGCAGTCTGTGTACATAGTTCGCACATACCTCGTCAATATACTCCCACTGTCGACCTTGCTGAAGAATGAGAGCGGCGCCCTAGACATCGTCAGAATCGTAAGCATTATGGGGGTACTGTCCGGACTTACGACATGACAGTCTTGGCAAGAGTATTGTGTAGCTGGATGCCTGTCTTGACAGCCATTACATTGAACGACCACCTGAGCATGTGTCAGCCGATTCTTGAACCATGATCGCTCAAGGCTATCTTCTTACCAAGTGACAGCAGCAGACAGCACCAGAGCTCCAATCTGTAGCGCTGTGTAAATCCCAATGTAGTAGCCGTATTTCGAGTGAGATTCTTGCATGTTCGCATCCGCCCACCATTTGAGCCAGACAGCTTCTTTCATTAGCTAGCGCTTGACGATTGAGAGTGTATCCCAAAGACTTACTAGGAAAAGTACAGAGGAAAGCATACGCGAGCTGTAACAGAAGGAAGATGGCCGCCACAGTCCAACTGATGCATGCAAAGTAGTACTTGTAGATTCCGAGATCACCTTTCTGGCGTGCTGCTTCCAAAGTATTGTCGTCCGCCTTGTTTTTACCTTCGGCAAGGTGCTTCTTTACCACACCGATAGACTCTTCGTCAGTCGTAGAGCCTGGTGCTGCTTGATCTTCAGAGCTAGCTGCAACCGAAGTTATGTATCTGGTTGCGTTGCTAGCTGCAGCATGCAGCTCCTGAAAAGTGCCCTGTCCCTCGACTGTGCCATTCGAAGAGAGAACAACGACGAGGTCGGCTCGAGAGAGAAGCTTGGCTGCATTGGTAGTCATGATAACCGTTGTCTTCCATTTACGCAGCAGACCCCTCCGTCCAAACAGACGTTCGAAGACGATAGTCTGGGTACTCAGATCCAATTGGCTGAAGACATCGTCGAGAACAACGATGGGGCATCTTGAGTAAATAGCGCGAGCCAAAGCCTTGATTAATATGTTAGAAAGCTTCAGTCAGTATGGTCACAGGTCAGACGTACGATGCGTTGTTTCTGCCCACCGCTCAAAGCAAAGCCTTTGCTTCCGATTACCGTTTCATCACCCTTTGGTAATACTTCCAAGTCGCTATCAAGATCACAAGCGTGAATCACTGATGCGTAAAGTTCCGGATCAAACTGAGAAAAGTTGATGATGTTTCTTTGGATGGATGCATTCTTCAAAGAAAGTAAGCAAACAGGACATGAAATGTGGCCAGAAGCAAATACTTACCATCAGCCAAGGAGATTGTTCGCACCATGCGATGTTAGAGCTTGAGAGTTCGACCGTTCCCTCCGAGAGAGGTGTCTCGCCAAGTATGCCTTTCAACAAAGTGCTCTTACCACAAGCGACGGGGCCCGTAACCATGACCAAGCTTGAATTGGGTACAGAAAGACTAATGCTCTTGACGGTCAATGGATCGCCATCTTTCCAGCCAAAGGAGGCGTTCCGCATTACGACAGTACTGGTATTGGCGGAATTGGAACCAGTAAGAGAGTGGCTATGGCTCGATTGAGGAACTACAATGGTTCGAGTATCGCGTCGTGCTGGCGCCTGCAAGAAGGTTTCTATGCGTGCGAAGCAGCCGATCGCAGAGCGCAGTTCGATAAGACCACCGATCAGCATGAACATAGGTTCAGATGCAAGAAGAATGAGAGCAAGCGATGTGAACAACTTGGTTGTGTCAAGTGCAGTGTGACGCTGGGAGGAGACACCAATGTAGATCGCAAAGGTCAGAACAGGTGCTATAAGCTGAGGCACGTTTCCTTCAAAACCGTTTTGTCAGATATGTACTTGATAGTGATGCCCAGGAGATCAGCATGCGGAGATATCACGAACCTATGGCGACTGAGATTGAGGACAGAGTACGAAAGCGTGTTGCAGCGTCAAGCTCATTAACACGAGACTGATGTAGAAAACTCGCCACCCTCGAGTTCAGACCAGAGAGCTTGATAGCTTTCATGGAACCGAGTATGGATGTTGTTATGCCTGGCAGAGATCAGTACATGACGTCTATTGGCTTTCTTCATACAGTCTCTCACTTACCGATCCTCGCTTGGACTTTATCGATCCAGAGAAGCTGGAACGAAGCAGTATATCCAGAAAACCATATGGTGCTACCAGTTGCAGCTGGACAACAATCAGACGAAGGCATGAGCATCGGAACAGTGGCAACTCACCCAACGCAATGGCGACAGGACCTACACATGCAGCACCGAGCTCCACCTCAAGCAGCCATGTGGCAATAGCGACCTGGACGATATTTGCCCACATTTCGTGCAAGTCAATTAGACCACGAATGGTGCGTTCGACGTCCGTACTCATCAACGTGATGGAAGCTTTGTTATCTTTAGCCACGGCGACAATGTTGGTAGCTTTGCTGTAAACTGCTGTTATCAGTGTACCGCGGAGCATGCTTAGGAATCTGTAATGCCTGTGCCAGTAGATAGCCGATGTAGTCTACATTGAGCGTCAGTAGGCAGAAAGTGTTCTGACATGAAAGACTCGACTCACTGCAAGCCCAACGTACACCACGAGATAGGCACCGATCAGCCCGTAACCAATGTTTCTTGCTTCTACATCGGAGTCGTTCAGATAGTCGAGGAGTCTCCTCAGCAGCAGAGGTTGGCAGAAAGTAAGGGCCAGGAGAGCCAGTCGAGGGATGATCGAGACCAAGATTGGCCACTTTAGCAACACAAAAAGGACTTTCTTCAAGTCTGCTGGTCCGGTCCTCGCTTCTGGAGAAGGTGTGATTATTCTAATCGACACTTAAAGACGAGGGACTTACGTTTGTCCCATTCTTGGGCAAATTGACTGCTGAGCGTTTCTGATGCAACATCATCACTGATGGCATACAGATCCTCTGGCTTTAACAAGTGGCGAGCACCCTTCCAGACCAAGCTGTTTAGCCAAGATAAGAGTGCTTGACCATAGATACCACTGAAGTCTTCTGGGCTCATATCCCTCTCTGCGTTATAGTAAGCTCTTTTACCCCTAGCCTCGAGCAAAAGAACCACAGCTTTAACGGTGAACGCTACCGTGAAGATGTTGCGGATGCGAAGAGAAAAGTGTGGCATCAACCAGAGTGTTCGAAGAGTCGCAGCGTCGAGGATAACGGTAGCAAAGAGATAGCCATTGAGCAGCATGGATGGCCGAAGCGATCTTGAGTGCTCCATGTATGACAGAGTGAGAAGGGCAATACTCGAACCAAACGACAGCACAGAGGCCGCCATTGACGGCTTCCATGCTTGCAGTTGAGTGTTGTTGGCAAAGAGGCCAATCAATGCCAACTGAAAAGCAGCAAGCACCGCAATGACCGACTAGGCAATTGCCTTTGTGAGCTGCGACTCCTCCTTCGACAGCACCCCGTCGACTTACCAGCTTGACATATTTGAAGGCAGTGCCTTTGATCTTAGGTCGCACACGACTAAGCGTCTTGAACCTCAATGGCGCAAAACAAAGCAACAATACAGAAGGTACGATTGAGAAAAAGTAGGACTCGAATGCGAGGGTAAAGTCGAAGTTTTGTCGACAACCCTCGACCGCAGGCCCAAAGGCACTGTCTGCGGCTGGCGAACAGACTGCAGAACTCATTGTTTGAACATGCAGAAAGGAACAGATGCACGACCTGCTAAGGCGGATTATATATATGTTGATGATGGAACAGAGGTGCTCTATCCTATCAATTGCTTACGGACGATGCGGCTAAGCAGCCTGAACGCGTTTGGCTGCCTCTGGGAAGAGGCGTTTGGTGGCTGCACGAGATAGGAAGGTCAGTGGAAGGATCGATCTGCACCGTGCTAAGTTTAGACACCACAGGGCCGTAAGAATTTCCCCCTGGTTTTTCTCTAATAAGCATGTTGGCTCCCGAGACGATGCACAACCAACAAAAAAACATCTGGAGCCCGGTGAACGACCATGCGTTTGAGTGGTAGATAGCAGTCATCGCATGCTCGCTAGAACGACGGGCATTCACGGTCATTTACGATTCAGCGCGAATCAGTATTCATCAAATGGGGTTGTGGTCTAGTGGTATGACATCTTCTTAGCATTGCTCTTCGAGCAGTCCTGAGTTGGAGAAGGTTCTGGGTTCGATTCCCAGCTACTCC
>SWBG01000099.1:0-38673 GCA_023848605.1 Aureobasidium sp. EXF-10728
TTCTGTGGATCGAACACAGTGCCTCCAGAATACTCTTGCAATGCAAGAAGGACAGAAGTTGACTTCAGTCTGGCGCTCTCCCAGATGAGCTAAAGCGGCGAATTATGCTTATCCAATATGCCAGATCATTCTGATACTTAGCAAAAATGACTCGCCATCTCACAGCATTGCAACGGCACGAGAGATACATCGCGGTGTATCAAGAAGCATACTGATGCTATCACGACATGACAGTCCAATTTTCTGACTTGTTCAGCCTCTTGCGCGCAGTCTGATGGTCGCTGTTGTCAAAGCTGTTGCAAAGCTCAAAGTGTTCAGCAATTTCGCGTAGCTCCGTGTGCATAGCCGTAAAAATTGTTGGTGAACGCTCGCCATGCTGATCCATACCAAAACGCATTTACAGATGGCAGAAAGTGATTTAAAAGACCCCCAAGCAAACAAAAATGAGACCTTGGAGAGATCCTGGCCATGTTGGAGTCGATCCGAAGGTCTCAATCCTTGCAACAGGGTTGCTACATCAGCGTCGTCTAGCAAAAAAGCCGACGTTTAACCGATGGTACAGTCTGACAAGTTCTTTTCCAAAATCAAACAAGAGGAGAGGATGGAATTTGAAAAAGAAGAGAATTTAGAATATGTTCAGTCGATACCCCTTGTACTGTATCGTAGGGTCTCGCACGAAGAGTTCCCAAGAAGCGGATGCAAAAACCCCAACGCCACACGCTATGAAATCCTAACCCAATCAGAAAAGTGATAGAAGGTAAAAGAGGAAAGCAACAGGAAAGAGATTCTTTGACGCCATCAAGAAAGAATGTGGAAGAAGTGAAGAGAGGACGAAGGATCAATGGAGTAGAGCAAGATTACTACTCGATGCTCATCCTCATGATACCTTCGTTTGTGTCGACCATACCCTGAAGACCTATCCTTCGAGGAGCAGTGCTGCTGCTGTTCCCGCCGCTAGTACTCTTTTCAAGCGGAGCGCCATCCTTAGGTAGAGCTTGATTGCGTGCAGCAGCAGAAGCGACTGGAGATGCAACGATAGGGCTGCCACCATGCACACTCATGCTAGGACTGACAGCTCTACGCTTGAAACTCTGCATGTCAAAATCATCATCCCGACGACGTTTACCAAAGGGCCTGCGAAGGGCGTCTTGGCTCGTGTATGTAGAGTTCTGAGTGTCCGTTTCTGAAGCAGCGGATGGTTCGTTCATGCTAACGACGGAAGCTGAGCGCAAAGCGGTGTTGTCGGCTGGCGAGTCCATAGCAATGTCACCGGAAAGTGATGAACTGCCTCTCGTGGGGAAGGCGGGCGGAGGGGGTGTGTGCAGCTCATTCTCCAGCTTGTGCCAGTAGTCAACACCGCCAGAGTTGCGGTGAGCATGAAGATTGAAGCTGATAGGATTGTTGTTGGTGGTGTCGGGCTGTGGGTCGATGGGATCGTTAGGATTGACGTTGGGTTGTGAAGACGAGGGGCCAGGAGACGGGCCTTCAAGATCAGGGACGGGGTCGTGGTTGTGGACTTGACGCATTGTCTCTGCCTCGCGGCGGACTTCGCTGTCGACAGGAGCAGACTCCTCGAGCAGGGCAGCACGGATGCGCGCAAAGTTCTTTGTCTTTGGCTGAGAAGGGGTTAGCTCAGCAGGTGATGACATGTGCGAACAGTCACAGTCACTTACCAGCAAGTTACCTCGACGAGTGACGGCACGGCGCACAACACCCGGGATTGAAGAGGAAGTAACAGCTTCGTCTCCACTGTCGTTACCTGATGAGAGAGAAGGGTGCTCAGGCCTAGTCTCTCGGAGACGCGGCCAGCCAAAGTGAGCAGAACCTTCGATGCTGCGCAGCGGCGGCGGCGAAGTTGTGCGCGGGCTGGGCATGGCCGAATTATTGCTGGCACTACTCGAACTCTTTCTGCTACGACCTTTCTTCAAGCGGCTCCGCTGGAAAGTCTTCATCAGGCTGGCGTGTGCGGGGGAGAAGTTGTTACTCCACATGACAGTGCTATGATTGCCGAAAGGAGTTGTGGCTTGCGGGTTGGTGGTCTTCCGAACCTGTGGAGTGGTGAGGATTTGGTCGTCCATGTCGTCCATCACATCATCGTCGCTGGTGCTGTCGTCGCTGTCCTCATCGGCAAGCATGCTGATGCTACCCACACTACTACTGACAGCACTTCGGTCGGTTGGACCCTGAGGCCAGAGGTTGGGTGAGTCGAGCATCATGCTGTTGACGCTGGGCTTCCGGACGGCGGCTTGGGTCATGATGGGAGACGAGCTGGGAGAAGGGTTGTCGGCTAGCGTGGAATGATGAAGATTGGTGCAGGCTCTGGAAAAGTCTAGACCACGCGAGTGCCGCGGTAGAGACGTCTGCGGCGAGGCGTAGGACGTCTGGGGGTCGAGCTGGGGAGAGAGCGGTACGCGTTGGATGGTGCTGGGAGCAGCCATCGAGGTTGTAGCTGTCGTCGCCGTCGTCTTTGGTGGCATCTGCAGCGACAGTCCTCTGGCTAAGAAGTCAGGCCGCCTGGGCGTCTGTGGTGAAGTGTCCAGCAGGCTATCATCTTTGGTCGCGCTCGCCAATCGACTCGTCAGGAGCGGTGAGGGCTGCAGTTTTGCAGCCGTGGCCGTGGCGTCCGAGATGGACCGTCTCTTGGAAGGCGTGCCCATATATGTCTCCATGGCTCTTTCACGACTCTCAAGTCTGTCCTGTCGTCTACCGTCTTTGCTTTCTCCGCTGATGGTCGAGTCCTTATGTAGGGGCGATCATGTTAGAGTGGTCTATTGTCCTATCGTCGTCGTGGGAGCCTTGGGATTGTCTCAATAATCATGTGAATCGAGGCCTGCTGTATTCGTACAGCTTCTGAAAGCAGTTCTGGTGATGATGAAGCATCCAACAAAGTCACGGTTCAAAGTACGACCGTTGCTGTCAACCGCCGAACCTCTTCTTCCCCACATGTCATCGCCAGCCTTGCCTTTACCCAGCCTCATCTCCACCGAAACTTGCATGGCCATACGAAACGAGCATTGAGAGATGTCGGGATATGCTACAATGACTGCGAGAGACTCAGAGATTACTGTCATGTAGCCTCAAGATATTCTGATGGCCTTGTCGTTTCTCCTGACGCTTCTGATCAGGCTTGATTGCGGAACACCTCACTTGACAGCCTCGCCCGCCTAAGAACACCCGGCGTTACTCGAGCCCCATCACTCGATTACTCGAAACTTTGCCCAAAGTTGCACCAACATTAGGCACCATCTCGCGATCACATTCACCACAATCAGTGACTCTGATCCACACGTCCGCCTGTCTGAAATCCCAATCATAGTGCCGTCTTCTCCCACATGCGCCAACAATGCCCTTGAATTCTTCCCAAGACCTTTTACGTCAATTGGCCAAGAGCCAAATGTCTGCACCACCATGACTCCCGTCCCAGCACATGTCAAAACTTTCAACTCCAAGCCGTACTCTCACATGTACCAAATGTCAGGCAGGTATCCTGGACATGTATCAGTCCCAGCCGCCTTGATCGTTGACCGCTGCGTGCGACTCTGCTCACTCCTGGGTCGTTCGCAGTGACACTGCTATCAGTTCCCCCGAAGCACAGCTTCAAGGAAGCGCGTGCCGCTACCCGCGACAAACCATGTCCGGCACGTTGTCTTTCTACAACATCTCAGATCGGACCGCGGATGCGAAGATTCCGCAGGCACGTCTCCGCGACAGCAATCGTCGTCGAGTCTGCAAAGTGCTGTGCAAGGCGCAGTTGTCCGTCACAAACGAGCCTCAGTCGTGCCCCGCAGCCAAGCTCCTTCACCGGATCCTGAGCCGCAAGGTCACCACCTCATCCCAGTCACCTCCATGTCAGCAATTGGTCAATCCACGAGCTGAACTCCTAGAGCGCCATGCTAACCCACTCTCGGCGTACTGTTCCTGAGGGCACATGCATTCACGAGACTCCTTGTGCA
Source organism: Aureobasidium sp. EXF-10728 (assembly GCA_023848605.1). NCBI lineage: Eukaryota > Fungi > Ascomycota > Dothideomycetes > Dothideales > Saccotheciaceae > Aureobasidium > Aureobasidium sp. EXF-10728. Next base: position 3,954 of record SWBG01000099.1, read on the forward strand.
TATGTAGCCGTGAGTCACGAACGCTGCCATCCGCGAGGGCCAAGAGGACAAGGCAGCTCGTTTACGGATTGACGGGACCACCATTTGCGTATCTCAGCCTTCCCAGACTCTTGGATCGCAATCAAGGTTCCTTGTCAATCCGTCCCCAAGCCCTTCTAGCGTAGCTCCATGCATCCCATCCGCGAGCTTGTCGCTGCGGCAGTGTGTCGCAATGCATAGCCATACGTCGGCGCAGCCTTTCGGCGTCCCATTTCGGTATGGTATGATCTGCCCGTAATTGACGTCGAGAGTTGTGCATGATTCAGGCAGACGAACGCTACTTCCCTGAGGTTGATATAAGTAAACGTCTCATTCTCTGTCCATCGTTCCTTCCCTCTTTCCCCACTCTCTCATTCCCACCTGCCGACTATAAGTAACCTGCCATCCACTAACAGTCTCCTCAACAAACATCTTCCATCAGCATCTTGCCTTTTCTTCAACACAAACCAAACAAACCTACCCCAAATATCCTCATGACGAGACTCACTCCATCACTGGCCCCTGCGGTCAACCAACCTATTCCCATCAGAACAAGAAACAACATGCCTACCGCCGCTCCTGCTGTTCAGCCTTCTTCCCCTCCCTCGCCTAGGGGAGTCCGCTTCTCGGATACTTCAATCGTCACTGGCTTCTCACGACCTCTTACCTCGGAGGAGGCATGGCTCCTGTTTGATTTCGAAACCCACTCTCGCGAATGTCGCCAGTGCATCTCTCCATACAGACAATGGCAGGCAGGTGCTTTGTTGTGCCATAAGGGAACGCACATGTCAAAGCAAATCGCCGATACCATGTACATGCACAAGGGAAAGGTCTTTGAGAGATACACCCGCCTTAGGAAGCCTTCGCAGGTCGAGATTCCGCATACGTACACATACCTTCGGGAACAACTTCGCGTCCTGGAAGAGTCTGCAGCGATCCGCCATGCTCGACGCCAGAATGAAGAGCAAAGACCGCGTGTCAGAGTTCACAACGGCAGCAGTCGCCGCAACGATGAACCACACAGATCCAGCAGTACCGAAGTCGTCATTGAGGGAGGCCGCAGAGACGACCACCATCGCAGAGATAGGTACCGCCAGGAGGAACCTCGCGAGACCAGGTATCACGATCACGACCGCGAGCACAGACATGGACACAGAGAACACCGCTCAGAGTACCGTCATGAGGAGAGAAAGGACCGAGAACGTCGCCGAGCCGCAGAAGTCGAGGCAGAGATCAACGTTCGGGAAAACAGGTACCGCACACAGGAGATGAGACCGACTTGGGCAGAAGATGATTCGAGAGCACGCCGGTAGTCCCATTGTTACATTGCTCACGACTTTATGATTCAACGATCAGTCTTACTCTGGCGTTCAGGCAGGGATTTGATACCCCAATGCCGCATTCAGCTGTAATGCTTCGAGTGTTGCTATTGCTTACTGTAATGTCTTCTTCTAGTACTGTTATTACTACCGTCAGATTTCACACCTCTGAATATTTCTGACGTTCCTCAATACCGTCCATACCTCTCTAAATCCTCCACAAGATAGTGAGCCATTTCGATTTCAAGAGGCGGTGTGTTCCCCGCTCACTACTTGGGAAGAGACTCGAGGCAACCTATCACGATGTATCAGTACCTGCATTTGCAGCTGCCGTGTGATCGAAAACGCATCACTCATCTATGCACAGATCTAGCGGAGAACGCGTCTGTGGCATGGTTTGACTACTATTGACAACATCCTGTGGCTGGTGATTTCATCCACCTCGCCGGGAAGAACCAGCTTTGTCACTGTCATGTCAAACTCGAGCTCTTTCGAGCTCGGCCAACAAAATTTCTTTTGATGGTCATATGAATATCTGCGATGTCTTTGGCTTCTCCTCGCTGGCGACGCAGTGTGTTGGCAACTTGTGGGTGTCTGCCTGGTCGTCCAAAGGTCAGCCTCACTTAATAATCGCCATGTTGGAATCTTCGCTTACTTGCCGAGTGTCGTGCATACTCTTGATTTGCCTATATCGGGTAAGCCAGCGCGCCAGAGACGCAATAGATTGCGACATTTGGCCCCATCCTCAGTTGCCATTGGTCTAACTTACTATAGCGAGCAGGTTGATAGGACAATATACTCAAAGTCGATTGCAGCGATTGGTTTCACTGTGTACTGATTGTTCTTACCCAGCACGTGGTGCATGGAATGGTGTACTCACAAACAAGTTTTGCCCAGGCTGATCGTCTTGCCGCCTCATCTCGAGAACTTGACCTTTATCCAATGGCCCTTGTCCTGGGAATGATCTACCAGTCTCGTCTGGTGGATGGTGACCGCCCTTTCTTGCTCAATTCCTCTAGTCAAGACAGGTGTGTCTAGAGCTTTCTTCTGTTGGCCAGATACGGTATCTCTCCCACGATAACACGTATCCCATGATCGAGTGCCCATCTCCCGCCACGATCCAGTCCATGGTTTCCTGTACCACAGATCATGATCATTCGGATGCAACGACGATCATAACCATGCCATCACAAAGCCCGAGTCCGATTCCAATCATCGACACTGCAACGCCACAGCAAAACAAGTCGAGATTAGGCAACTTCTTCCACACCGCCGCAACTCGTGAACTGATACATGTGGCAGTCACTTTATATACAACCAATGACCGAGATAGACATAAACAACAGACCCGAGACCTCGGTAACAAATGAGGAGGTCTCGATGTATTCAGGCGGCTCCGGAATATCCTCGTAAATAAGGCTCGCCGAGTTTGTCCGTGTGGAGCGATGCACTTGTGCTATAACAACACGACTCCTACTCAGACTGCCTGGAATCCGGTATACCAGTGCATCACTTACGAATTGAATGTCGGAGGTGGCCGATGCTGACTCTGGACCTTTTGTCTAGGCACTCGTGTCTACTACATAGCTGAGCAAGCATAACTTTGCCATTTGTGGCGAACACAGCAGCTATAGTGAGCACGAGGCTAGCTACATCACACACTTCTGGACCGCGATATCGCTGGCTATATCTTGGTCGCTAGATATCTTCTGTGACACCGGTTTCGAGCCGCGATATCGCTGATTCGAGTCAGCTGTTGGGTGTGTTTGTGCTCACCTTGACTACTTCAATCGCCAATAGTGTATGGATCTGGTGATGAATGTAACAACACACCCTCCTGAGTTTCTGGCATGGATGATTGGTTTGTCATCAGTTCCTTTAACTAGAATTGACGGATTGCCCTCTGTCATGCTTGTGGTTTCCGGTATCGCCTTTGATTCAATTGACTCGAGGACTTTGATCACACAATACAGATAACAAACCTGAAATCTGTGTGATAGATTCACATTCGTCCTTTTCCGGATTCGATCAGTGTAATCTCGACTCACCGGTCTGCTGTCACTCCTAATCAGGTCTTTTGCTCAGGCCAAGTATTTGGTGCCAGCTCAGCGCCAATGACCAAGTTGCTTCCTGCTTTTGAGTCTTTGAATTGATGGTCTCGTGGTTGGTGGACGGGATTAGTTGGTGCTTTTGTCTGGACATGTCTGACCTAGAGGAATCTATCAGTGCTGGACAGACTGATCTCTGTGGGAGTTTGAGCCAAATAGGGAGGAGCGAGTGCTCGACATGGCTTGACTGACTAATCTGTTTTGTATCTTTCTCTTGGTCAAGATGTCGTATCTTGTAGTAATCAAATACCAAAGCCACGTTTTGCTCGAGGCTGTGATTTGATCAAGAGATATAACTTGTTTCCTTACACGCATCCAGTCACAAAACAAAGAGAAGAAGCGCTAGCAATTGAGCTCTAAACCTTTTGCTGCAAAGAGTCACTTACGGCAAAAGAATTGCTGCCTTGCTAAGAAAATAATCCACATTCAAGAGGTGTCCCGGATAAAGGTTGTCAGGATATCTCTAAATCGTCCATGGATGTATCTCCGTAACCCTTTGACGGTGATATGGCCAAAGCAAAGAGCTGCTCTCGGATCAATCTGTAGTGGATTCTGAGCTCTAAAAGCACGTGTGATGGTCCCTTCAATTGCAGCATCAGTGGCCTCATTATACAAGCGGTGCTTGACTCTTCGCAATATACGTCCCATGAATCCATTTGGTTGGGTTTGCGGAGGGATCTCCGCCATTACGAGAAGAACTTAACGTGTGGTTAAGACCCAGATGTGAGTGTTATGAGCGTGAGAAGTTTGGTTTCTTGCAGTGCAGACAAGTGGAATACTTGATGCAGATTCGTGGCGACAAGAATGCCATGACTCTTATCTGCTGATTATTCAAATAGTCGTAGATTCCATTGATCACTTAGATTCATTCGCCTGCTATCTACACCGAATCCGGGTATAAGAATCAAACTCACTCAAAAGTCGGTCTTACCAAGCGTCACAAGGAACAGAACTCGAATAAATCTTGTAGTATGGATCTTTTTACGGAGATCATAGCAAGCCAGTGATATGCCGTGGTGAAATCAGTAAGTTTGGAGGCAGTGTTACATATCTATGGCAGTAGCAGAGACGAAATCCGCCGCCATATGTGGCTGTCAAGACATGTTGAAAGTGGGCATTGGATTTAGGATACAAAAGGCCACGTCGAAAAAGGAGCAAATGAACTCAAATCCCAGGAACGTATTCCTTCTTTCCGCTTCAGATGTGATTGCAAGCTTTATAGTCTCAGGATATAATGACTCTCTCCATCTCTCCATCTTTCCTGGCACTCTGCAAGACTTGTTGCAACATGTCTGGACGCCAGACATCCTATAACTGGCCAAAACTTCTCGACGAAATGCATCTGGATACAGCCAATGTGGACTACCGCGCCTATCCACTTCTTGCATGGAACGTATCCCAGCCATCGAGGCGCCTCGACAATGCACTACAGAATGACGGCGCAGGACCCGCGTCTGAACTACCTGTACAACCTGCAAAACCGAAATGCACAGCCTGCTGGACGGATCTGGACTTGGAAAGCCAAGAGACGGTGCGCATGCCCTGTGGCCACTACTGGTGCACGTCAAGTATAATACAAGCATTCACTGCCGTCCGCAACCAAACACAATGGCCAGTCAAGTGCAGCCCACAATGCAATATCTCTTTCGATAACGCAAAGCCTTTTCTCCCGCCAGAAGAGATCCAAAGATTGCTTCCTCTGATCAAAGAATTCGAGACTCCCGATGTGGACAGAACTTATTGTTCCAATGCTCGCTGCAGTGTCTTTCTGCCTCAGGGACAGGTCAACAAGCGCGAGTTGCACTGTCAAGCTTGCAACACCAACACATGCTCAGATTGCAAAGGATCCGCACATCAGAGCTACTACTGTCCGCTACCAGACGCAAACGAGCAACAAGCTCTGAAGCTAGCTTACAAGAAGCGATGGCAGCGATGCATGAGATGCGGCCAAATGTGCGAAAGATCCTACGGCTGTTCAAGAATGGTCTGTTATTGCGGCCATGTCTTCTGCTATCACTGTGGAAAAGCCATATACGAGTGCAACGGATGTCCTCGTCTCGAATACGATTATCTGACGACGATAGACGGCACGAGATGGCAAGTGAGAACGAAGGGAGACAGAAGAGCTTTTGGACGTCAGAGGAGTTTTCTGCGTGGGTACGTAGCATGGACCACGCGAAGAGGAGGGCCACGAACGGAGGGCGAGACGCCATTCCAACAAGCACAGAGACTTAAAGCTGCACGACGCGGAGAGACAGAAAGAACTCAAGAGGAAGAAAATCAAATGGAAAGAGCACGTCAAGAGCAGTCGGTTTCAATGATCCATCGACTTTGCCGCAAGCTCGGAAGACTGTATGATAGAGTGTTGAGGTTGTGATTTCGTTAGCTCTAGTATTACGAATCAGAGAACAAGATATCTATCAAATTAAGACACTCTAACATATCCAAATCCCACCTCGAGAGCCATATCTGCTTGACCTAAAGGGTAGCCAGTGTGCTTTTTGATACGCCAATGAGGACTTGTCGATCTAGTATTCCGAGCTTATTCCTTCCTCGAGATATATCTGCGCAGCCAGTGATAGCGACAGTAACGGCAGTGAAGAGCTCGATTGCCTACTACTGCTCGACCGCTTCAGTACACTCTTGAAAGCCAGCTTCGTCGTCGCTCTCAAAAGAAACCAGAGTAGAGGTATCCGCAGTAGCTGCAGTATCAAGTCGGCAGCCACTCGGAAATACCCTACCCCTCCACACCTCTCCTCTCCCATTCCTAGATCTCAATACCAATGTCATCGACCTCTCTCCCAACAACCCCAACATCAGGAGGACAAATGTAATTATGTCCATCCTTAACACATCCCTCCAGATCCATACACTCCTTACTTCTATGGCAAGTAAAAAAACTGCAACAGGGATCGCGCTTCATGAACCAAGTCGAGGGAATAGTCCAGTTGGGCGAGACTGGCTTGATAGCGGTGGAGTTGGGTCGAGCGTCGATGTGATGTCCAACGATGGGAGCAGCGTTGGTGGGCGATAGGGTGGCCATACCGAGGAGAGCGAGAACGGCGGACGAGAGCTTCATCGTTGATGTTGAAGGTACTTTTCTTGTTTGCGACCTTGAAGGCGAGGTTGTGGTTCTGATCGGAGACTGTTTGGGTTGATGGAGAAGAGACGAAATTGGGAGGATATAGATTTGTATCTTCTTGAGCGAGAGACTGTGAGTCGATGGTGGTCATCAGGCAGACAATATGCTCATATTACTCATCGCGCAAGTCGAAGCAGACACAGCGACATTTGGCTGTGCAGACCAAGTACTAATTGGTTGGGTGTGACGCCTGCGAGGCAGAATCTGAGCAAGATAGCGAGAATTATTGACATTTTCAAAGTCCAACTTTACTGTCTTCCCCAAACAGAACGTACAAGTCGTATTATCGTATCAGCAATCAGTTTACATTATCTGCAAGACCATGCCATTTTCCAAAGCCTTGATTTGATCATCCGACAGAGGATCTTTCTTGTCAAAGGCGTGTTTTTTTCTCTCTGCGCGAGACCATTTTGTGATCTGGAAGGCCTGTCCACCGATCTTGCCGCCTTTTCCATACGTCTTGGTATACTTCTGGAACTATGAGACTGTTAGTACAAAGACCACTTGGTGATCGAAGATCTGTAATTACCTTTGTCTTCCAACCAAAACGGTCTGCCTTCTTGGGCGGCAATGTGACTTTGCCCTCAATCTGTGAGTTCCACGCATCGACTTTGTCGTCGACATCCGAGACACCCTTGATAGGAATGCTAGCTTCCTTTGCGAGAGCCAGAAGATAGCGGAACCAGAGGAGATTGAAACCAGCATATTCGCCGAGATCAGAGTCACCACCCTTGCCCTTGCTATCGTCAAGTGGATCCTCAACATCTTCACCCAAGTCATCGGCTGCTCTTGCCCAGAGCGAAATCACCAAGGAGAGATCTTTGTATTTTGAATCTGGCTTGAGCTCGCCTTCTTGGTCGATGCGATTCAAAGCGGTGAGGAACATGAAGCCAAGCAGACTGTAAGTCAACCATGAGCGTTCGCCGTCGTCAATCATGTGCCACGGAGCATGAGGTTCTTCCACGATCCACCAGACCATCGACTCCATGATAGTCCAAAGCTCTTCAGTCTTGCCATCCTTGCTGTTCAAGATCTTGTTGAACTCGGCCATGTTGTTCTCAACGACTTCCTGGTAACCGTAACCAGCAAAGTCGTTGTAAACGTACATGCCGAACGCATCAGGATCACGATGGGGAATCTCTATGGTCTCTGCGTCCATCTTTCTTGCAAAGGCCTTTCGCATCATGGACCAGCCATCAGTGCGGCTCTTGTCAAAACAGGCGCATTTCCTTTGATTATGTTCCTTGGCCCAGAGATCGCTTGCTTCTTCTTCGTCAAAGTCTTCGTCGTTTTCGTGCTCTTTGTTGTAGCGAGCCTCGAACTCGAAACGAGGGGCGCAGTTCATGATGTATGTGTGAGGGTCTTGTTTGAGCTTCTCTTCGGTCATCTCGTGGTCGTGGTGGCATTCATCAGAATTGTCCTCATTAGGAGAATGCGAGGCCGAGTCGTTTCCTTGGACATTTGGTTCTTCCTGAGCTGCTTCGGCTCCAGCAGTGGTCGAGGCATTGGTCTTTGTGCTCTTGGCTTTGGAGCTAGAAGCTCCAGAGTCAGCAGCTCTCTTCTTGGATCCCTTTGGAGGCATGATTGATAATAAGACTGGAGTCTGTGTGGGTAAAAATGTTTCAACTCGGATGTACTCTAAGAAAGGACAAATCTGAAGCCTGAGCTCGGTCGGGTGGGTCGCGTTCTTGTACGTGCACGCGCGTAGATTGTATCACTGACGTCGCTGTCTGCTTTCTGGCACCTTGTCTATTATGCGCAAACCTTATTGTCTTGCGATGGTTCGGACTCGAGAAGCTGAGCATGCTTCACTATTATGCGGTCTGTAGGTCAAATCTTGGTCGGTTTGCTATAGTTGACAGTATGAACGATAAAATGATGGTTGCTATGGAGGTACTGCAGCTGTCGCCGTTGATGGATGGCCGTAGCTTCCCCCAGATACTTTTTCGCGGCGCGTCTTACCAAAGGGCATCAATTTAGCCGCCATGATCTTGCAGCCTCATCGACTTCTTTGTGTGCAAAGAATCAAGTCAGGTTGATGATTGGAGGGTGCCCACTGCATGCACCACCTGTATAACCTCGTACTCGTTTCAGCCTTGTTCAGACGCAGACGTGGATCCGTTTCGGGTTGCTCCTTGATGTCATGGCCATGGACGAGTGCGACATTGATTCGTCTGGGGTAAGTGCCAGCCACCAACACCCGTTGCTGCTGTTCGCATCTCCTTTCTCCCTCTTTTTTGTTTTCCCTCCTTCGTCTAAACAATCACTCTTCCATTCCAATCCTCTACTCTTCCTGTCAATCACCAAATGCCTCCGAAAAAGGGAAAAGCTGCGCCCAAGGCCAAGGCTAAGAAAGAGCCTCAAGCCGAACCTACTACCAATGGCGATGCCGAAAAGGCTGAGGAGACGGCAGCGCCTGCTGAGGAAGCACCTGCTGCTGAAGAGTCCAAGCCGGAGGAGCCTGCTGTCGAAGAAACCAAGACAGAGGAGCCCACTGCCGAACCTGCGACCACGACCGAGGATTCCAAGGCTGACGAGCCCGCTGCTGATGCGCCATCGGAAGCCCAACCTGCAGTAAATGCCGAACCCGCCGCTGCATCTAAGGAAACCAAGTCAAAGAAGCGCAAGGGAGCTGCTGAGACCGCTGCCGAGCCAGCTGCCACTGAGACTAAGCCAGAGGAGAAGAAGGCGCCTAAGAAGCGCAAGGTCGATACCCCAGCACCCCGACCAGGCGAACGCAAATCCGGTCGTGGCGCTCAGAAGGCTGCGCCCACCACAGAGCAACTTCTAAATTACCTACTCTCTCCTGCCTCGACCGAACTCTGCCGCCCCGACGACGAGTCCGCAGAAGTTGAGTCCAAAGGCGCAGACTTCAAGACCTACTCCTCCTCGGCCCTGACCGCATTCGAAGAGCTGGTCTGCGCAGTCGTCCTCAGTCGTCCCATTAGCCACAAACTAGGCCTTCGCGCCATCCGCACAATCCTAAACGCGCCTTACTCCTTCACCACTCCCTCAGCCATCATATCCGCCGGCAAGGAAAGACGCCACCAAGCCCTCGACGACGCAAAGACCCAACACAAAGACAAGACTGCCGAGCAAATTGGCCTGGTTGCCGACGTTGTTTCCCACAAGTTCTCCAAAAACGACTCCGACACTAGCCTCGACAAGCTTCGTGAGCAAGCCTCCAAAGGCTGGGATATGGAGCGCGATTTGCTGCAGGAAAACATCAAGGGCGTGGGAAAGACCGGCTTGGACATCTTTTTCCGCCGCGTGCAGTGGTTGTGGCCCGAGGCTTATCCTTTCGTGGACGAAAAGTCTTCGCGCGGAATTGAGAAACTGGGACTTCCCAAGCATCCCGATGAGTTGGCCAAGGTGCTGGACAGATACTGGGCCAAGCTGGACACTGGCAACTTGGCCAAGGGCGACAAGGACATGCAGAAGAGGAGGGCCTTTGTCGTGATTTGTGAGAGGGCTACTAGTGCTGACTTGGAAGGCAAGTCTGATGCCATTCTTGAGGCTGCTGCTTCCTCGTAGAAGCCTGGGTAACCTTTGTGAAGGATTTTCTTTGAGAAGATACAATGCTGGTATGGCGAGATGTCGTGATGCTGGGACGATGAGATGTCAAGATGCTGAGACGTACATATTCCTATATAGTGGTTCAGTCGCTGTGTGAGGCTGAAAGGTCTACACGCGCGCAAGAGTATGAAGAGTCATGACCTTTCCCTCGAAGTCCCATCTCTGGATCTCACCGAGCGTGCACCTGGAAATCATTATAGCGTTCGTATCTCCCAGACTCTGATCCCCCGAAATGTGCAATGGTTAATGCAAAACTCCCTGCTCTCGCATGGCAAGGAACACGAAAGTGCTACCAGGCCTCTAAGCAAGAATCGCTCAGAGATGCACATTCGTCGTCATCGCCTGGCCAGATCCAGAAGAAATACGATCGCCGCGTCAAAGATCAAGACCATACAAATAGACCGACAACCGCGATCCACGCACCTGACAAAACACTCTGTGGAAGTCAGCCACAAATCTCAAACTCAGAGATACCGGTCTCCTCAAAACAAGATCCTCAGTCTAGAGAGACAAATATTTTCTCACGTCTTCCCTTCCAGCAAGAAGAACAACCGAGACCGAAAGCCGTTATATACCAAGATCCCAAAAGTTATTGTTTGCTGTAAAGAGGGTTTTCTGTCGGTGCGAACACGATACGAAGAATTGAAAAAGATGTTTAAATGATGGTGTGGTTATTGAAGTGGTTCGTGTTGCTATTTCGGTGGTTTGATATTTACCTCCAAGCACTCTTTGTGTTGCTGGGGATTTAGGGGCCAAGTCTGTGTATCTTGCCAGATCATACATTATGAGAGAATCCTCAAACGGTGAGAAGTATTAGAAATACAGATGCTCGTGGTCCTATAAAGATTACAAAAACATTGCACACCCAAAAAGTAAAGCACACCCACATCCAAACAACCAGCATATCAGACAAGCAAGAAAACAACAAGGCAAAAATCCACAATGCAAACAAACACCAACTCCCCAAAAATCCACCGAATCCACACTCTTTACCACGTAAACAACATCAAACTAGGATTAAGCACAACAGGCAACAAGAAATGACTAACAACCACCGTAGCAAGCGGATAAATAGCAAAAAACTGATCAATCCTCCACTGATACGGCACAACACACGCAAGCACCACCATAGCAATCGCCGCAGAAATGCAAAACAAAAACGTGAACCCAAACTTCTTAATCACTTTGGGGACTTCTTTGAAAAAAGTGGTGTTTTCGGCTTCTTTGGATGTGGCGCCCCAGTTCATGTCGATGCCTACGAGGTGAGAAAGTAGAGCCTGGGAGACGTGTAAAGACAAGCCGCCGAGGAAGATTGTCATGAGGGGAATCCACGTGAAGTTTGTGAGTAAGGAGCGCAGGAGAGATTGTTCGCCGATGCGGTAGCGGAGGACGGCGAGCGCGACGTTGCCGAGTCCGGTAAAGACCACAATAATTGATAGATAGACTTGGAAGGAGTTGAGATAGTACTTGTCGAGAATGGTGTTGTACCAGCCAACGATAAAGTAGTTGAGCAGAGTGAGCAGCCATGCACAGCCAATGGCGTAGTAGGTCCCGATGTACGACAAGATGGTAAGCTTTGATGGTAATGGTATCCCCGAGCAGATGAAATCGCGGAACAACTTTGTGAAGGGTCCCCTGAATAGCCAGAAACGTAGCGGATGGAACAATAGCTCGCTGCAGCCATAGGCATACTTTTCCCAGCGAGCCAGCTCGTCGTACACGGTGAGCGAAACACCTTCTTTGAATCCGTCTCCCGTATACGCGCCAAATCGCACGAGATAACCCTCGGACTGCAAGCGTAGGGCCATGTCAAAGTCTTCTGACACGGTGGATTCGGACCAGTATTTCTCGCGGTCATCGTCTGCGCAGTCATACGCGATATCTTGTACTGCAGACCAGCGGAGGATGGCATTGTGTCCGACGAATGGCGCAACGTCACCGTTTGCGATTGCGTACTTGATCTGTGTATACACCATGTTCGTAAAGAACGTGATGCCATTCTCGAAGAAGTTATCCGTCACATTCATGACTCCGGAAGAATATTGGATAATGGCAACTTGTGGTGAGTGTGTCATTTCGCTGACCGCATCGAGCAAGCAATCAGTCGGTACTCGCGTGTCAGAATCGATGAGGAGGATAAAGTCGCCCATGCGAATATTGCCATCGGCCCAGGTACGATTCTCATCTTCTTCGATAATTTCCTCGAGCGCTTGGGCGTACAGGCCTGCTTCATCCTGTTGAGTCCAGTATTCTGGTCTAGGGCTTGGGTCAATCATTTTTTCCTCGATGCGGTTGCTAACCCAAAGAGCGTAATTCATGTTTGAAGCCTTTTTGAACTTGCCACGACGGATGAACGGAACCTGATTGTGCTCTCCTTTAGGATCATGACGGGGACGAGCCACCCATCCGATACTGTGTTCTTCGTAAAAGTCCATGCGAGCTTGGGATTCTTCACGAGACAGCAACTGCATGCCATCATCATTGATGAAAATGTTTGCGGTACCACCTTGCATCTCATACGTCGAGATGGCAGCTTTGATCGAGAATACCGTTGGAGCGATGACAGACTGCAGGCCCTCTTTGTAGACCGGACATTGGATTGTAACGTGTGGCAAGAGCGAACCAGTCGGCAGCCTCTTTGGTGGTAGCCCAGAGTAGTACTTGGTGTTACTCTGCACCTGACTGATTGGGCCAAAGATCTGAAATATGTTGCCAACGAGAGCCTGGAAGAAGAAAAACGAGACCCATATGGTCACAGGGAAGACCGCTATCAGTGCCAAACGGATGTAGCTTTTGTCGAGAGCGATCTCCTGAACAATTTTTCTATAGCCTGCGCCGAGGGTGACGATGATCAGACAGAGAGTGACCGCGGTCGTGATTGAGTGGAGCAACACTATGCGACGGGGCTTCTCTGTCAGATCCTCTTCGCTCGCAGTAATGTCCATTTCGTGCACAGACACTCTGTCGCTCTTCTCCTTCTCCGAGTAATCCTCTTCGGCGCGGATGGACCAGATCAGTTGCATTAGACCCTTTTCGATCTTTGCGACGCGGTCAATGAGGTTCTCTGCCTTGTCGTCCCACACTACCAATATGCCTCTGTCGGCAATAAAAGCAGCAAACTGATGCTTTGCGCAACGGCTCAGATACGAAATATCAGGAAGCACCTGGATACGAAGATCGTCGCCGATGGGAATGGAGCTTTGATTGTTGTCTTGAACAAGAATCTTGATTACGCGTGTGTTCACCGTCATGGCGCTCTGGTGATCGCTCAGTTTGTTGTGTCGATGAGACGGACTGATAGAAACTCACCTTGACATTCAAGGCCTGAATTGCTTGAAAGAAGCCATCAGGTCTACGCAAGTCTGGAGGGCAACACACGTACTGGTCGCGTCCTGCCTTGATGACCACACCCTCGTCCTCACCTCCAGTGAACCAAAGATTTTGTGCCTGCTGGGACCAGATGTGATTGACCATGAGTTCGCATTTGGCGTTGTTGAGTCGATGCATGGCAATAGCTTGTGAGTCTCCAGACTCATGAGAGAAAGGTGTGGCACATCCTGAAGGGGTAAATATCGCCGGGGTTATGAGACCGCTTGCTGGCTGCGAGAGTTCTGATGATTGAACGGGCTTGCCGCTTGGCTTGCGGAAATATGATTTGAGACCCATGATGAGGGATGGGCGAAGAAGCAAAGGATGCTTGTTCTCTTGTGAGGATTCTAGATGTCCGTAGATAGCTTTGGATTTTAATTGCGCGCAATGGAGGTGTAAAGATAAAGAATTGGAAGCAGCAAAAATAAGTATGATACTGTTTGGAGCAGACGACTGATTTGCGGGATCTTATACCTGAGGAATGCCCTTGAAAAGCACACTATACCGAATGTTGGGAGATCCAATCACACTATTTGAGAGTGATCGCTCAAGCTCAGCTGAGATCGCTTAGTGTGGCTATACCATCAGAGGGACTTTCTTCGGTATAGCCGCGTCGAGGCTTGGTTCGAATATTGTGCCGCTGCTTGATTGAGGATGGCTGCTTGTTCAACGCAATGTACATTGTACATTAAGCCAGCACCAGCTGATGAAAGCAAGTTCGCATGTCAGTAATGGGAATAGCTAACTTCAGCCAGAAGTGACCAACGTCGATCGAAGAACGGTCGATAAAGGTTCTGCTGTTGATTGATACCACACATTATCCTGCCCGAGTTATGGTTCGCCTACCCCTGCTCATGGCCAGTTAGTAAAAGAGGTGCGGCAGTGTCCGTCTGCACATCCTAGCTACCTACGGCATGGCTCGCTCCGAACGTGAAAGGGTTGTGGCGCTCCAGGCATGCGAGGCCGCGGCAAGTTGAGAAGTTCGAATATGTAGAGTTGAACTCCAAAAAGTCAAGATCAACGAAAATCTTAGCCTGGTCGTAAAAGCTCTGCTGTCAAATTCCCCCATGACGTGGTTCAACCGGAAGGCAAACAACAGGGAACTCTTGAGTGGGAGAATACACCTGAAAGCAGAGAAGTCCAAACACACTTTTGAGCGCGAGAGGACTCGATGCTTTCGGCTGGGAAGGAAGTCCGAGATAGGTTCGGTGGTCTGGAGACAATCTTTTCTTGGAAACCAAGTCCAAACAATCAGCGGATGTGTCCGCCCTGCATAAGTGTAGCCAGTTTAGGGAAGGACTCTTGGTAATTATGCCTCTGCAGAAACGGTTCCAGTAAAAGCCGAGGTTTTTCGACAGTACAGGACAGACGTCGAAAGATCAGAACTTGTTGGGAGTGGACGCATAACCTCGTAAGAGAAACATTCCCCCAGCCACCGAATAGTCTTCTTTGCAAATGACTGGTTTTAGCTTGCAATTCCATTCAGCATATTTCGCTTTGTGAATACAAGCCTATGCATGTGCAACCTGACCAAGTCTCACAGACGCACCTGGTGTATCATGAGCCTTGATTCCCTGTATGATGAATGATCTACGTACGAGGATGTCTGATTCCGGCCGTAGAAGATTCTGCACACGGCACTTTGTGGGTGTATCCAGCCACTGATCTTTGCGGTGTCCAGGAACCAGGGGCGAGAGCCAATGTCTGTAGGTACACATGCAGGTCCGAGGCAGGTCCACGGGAGATCCAAGGAACACAACCCACAGGATTTGATATACCGGATCGACAGTAACCGCCGAGTAAGCTTTTCCCAACCTGGGGCTGCAGATGCAGCCAGTACCCCGACCTAAGTACTTCGCATCTCTGCCGTGAGTATTCCCAGCACGGCTTGTTATCGTTGCGGTTGTGCTTGCAAACCAGAAAACCAGCTACACAACGATTCAAGCCGTCGAGATGTGTTATCAAGGAAAGATACCGAAAGTCCTAGGAGATTCGGCAGCAAAAGCTGCGGCGAAGTGGTCCGGAATAAGCATATCCATCCTTGACTTCACACTTAGCATAGATGTTAGCGTTGCCGCGTACCGATATACTTCGCCTCAGAGAGTCCAACAGTGCGGTGACCCCGAGTATGGTTTGGGGCTCCAGGTTGATGCTCGGGCGTGCAAGCAAAAATGTGAGTTTGGGTCACTTGAATGTCGACACCGTGGTATTCTCGGCCCCCCTCCCACAAACATGATGTCTCAGTGGTGGGGGTCTAGCAACGACGACATGTCTCAGCAAGCACGCAATTAACGACTCCGAGACAGGTTTCAGTGACGGTAAGGTCTACCCTGACGATGGTGAGATGCCGCGGTAGCAGGGAATGCAGTTCTGCAATGACGGCAAGGATTTAAGCCTTAAGGTGTGCCGGAGCGGGTCGAGAGTAAAGACTTTGAGGTTAAGGTTGATGCTGTTGACGCTGTTGATGTTGTTGTCAACGAGATGCCAACTGATGCTAATGAGCCGCACGCTGATCGCGCCTTCCGATGAGTCGTGCATGCGCCACATCTATCAGCTCAGCATATTCCGCTACCTTATCCTCCCGCGCGGCTCAGTTATTCTTAGTCCTGGCGGCGGTGCTGTGGGCGTAGAAGTGAGTTCGGCCGTACATGGTGCCTATTGCAGAGCGGAATGAGGATGTCACTGGTGACAGCATCTGGCAAAGTCAAGAATTTGAAGCGGATAATCAAGGCTCATTGTTAGACAGCCTAAAATTGGGAGCGGAAGAGGCAGAAGAGCTTTTGTGGACTGAGGAACAGTGTAACACTATCTAACGACTCTGCTATGGATGCTAGTGAGGAACAAGAACAATATGCAAACTCCTTTCCTTTGATGCGCTCAATGCAAGAACGACTTGATTCCTCATCCTCATCTCCATCTTCATCAACAGCAATACAACACGCCTTACACGCCTTCTTAGGAACCAACAACAAGAACAAGACCCAAACACCCTTCATCAACCGACAACGCCCTTGAAACTCAGCGCCTCCAAGAATCCACTGAGGTCTTCCTTCTTGACCTCGACGACCTCGTGTTCGAACGAGTCGATCCGTACTCTCGCACCAGTCTCCTCCACAACCTCCTGGAACGCAGACCCAAACTTGTTGCTCCCGTAACCTCTTTGCTTCCTCTTCTCCGCTTCTTCCTCATCCTCTGAATCTTCTTCCGAGTCCGAGGAATCAGAAGAGGATGAGAGGGACTCGGCATCAGAAGCCTCGTCATCGGAGTCGACAAAGATGCCGTTTGCTTCGTCGCGTTCACGACGTGCTTGCTTGCGTTGCGCCTTCTGCACAGCTTTTTGAGCTTTCTTTTCTACCTTCTTGGCTTCACGAGCGGCTTTCTTGTCAGCGCGTGCTTTTTGCTCTGCGCGGCTGCGTACACGTCCTGAAGCTGCATCTCCGCCACCGAGACCGACAACGACATAGACACCTCTGCGCTCGTCAAGAGCGGCGAGAACCAATGCATTGTCTGCTGTGCGTTTGGCGCCCTTTTCTGCTTCCAGCACTGAAATGGCTTCGGAGATCCAGGTAGCGAGTTTGACGAGAGCGCCGGGGTGGATGAACAGATTTACGTCTGGTCCCTCTCGTACGACACCCATGCGGAAGGCGCGCAAGTGACGGATCTGATGCTTTGATATCAATGCACTGCCAGTGCGGAGGATGGCTCGATGCAGATGCTGTGCAGTGGGAACGTGAGACAGCAGCAGTTGGAGTGCGGACGATGAAGGGGATAGGGCATCGTAGGCGGCGAAGAAACGATTCGTTGTCCAGTCAGGGTCCAAGATTGAAGCTTCGTGCTCGAGTTGGGAAGCTGAGGGTGATGAGTCGCCATTGTGTGATGTAGGTGGTGTGGGCAGTGTTTGCATACGTGAATTGTAGTTTGTAGAAAAGACCTTCATGCGGAAATCGGTGTGTGGGTTGGCGGCGGAGATGGTCTCGAAAGACTGATCTGCCCCGACTTCGAGGATAGCGCTTGTAATGACAGCGACATCGACGGCTGAGAGACAGGCTTGCCAACCCCAGGACCGAACAAAGCCCCAGCCTTCGTGTCTGTGACGATGGCTGTCTTCTGAGGGTACTAGTCCGTCGAGGCCGTACATAGGAGCAAACTTCAGGAGGCGTTCTCGCAGGCCACGCTTGAGGTCCATGTCCATGTGCGTATAGCCTTTTTCGGCTTCGGCAAGGGAGACACCCATCTTGGCCAAAAGCTTGTGTAGTCTCCTTCTTCCAGCGTCTGACCAGATATGCAGTCGTGACGACAGATATGGTGAATGAAGCATACTCTCGTACAAGGACCAGTGTCTGATCAGGAGAAAGCGTGGCTCTGGTGAAAGACGGATTGAAGTGTCTGTTGGTGAGCGTGCATGAGTTGGTATGATGCCACCAGCTTCATCTCTTTCTCTGGCAATATCCGAAGCCGGTACAGAATTGAGACGACGCACTTCGTCGCGAAGTACATCGCGAATCTGATCGCCTCGGCTCAGGTTCCACGGGTTCTGGCGTGTTTCGGTATTTGCTGTTTTGGATCTGCCGTAGAGTTCTGTGGACGACATGCCGACCAGAGCCAACCAGAGAAGGTCGTTGTCTTCACGACCTAGCTCGGAAGCAAGCGAGTACAGCATTGAAGACATTGGCTCAGATGCCGACGTTCCCAACGAGTAGTATGCTTCTAGCACGGCTTCGTGCTTTCGTTTCATTTTGAGCAACTTGCGGCGTAGCGAACGTGCTGAAGGCTGTTTGGGATGAAGCGGTGGTGATGAAGGGACTGGACCAAGCTGTGAAGAGGAAGGGTGATTGGACATTTCCAAACGTTCGTGTCGTGATGCTGGTGATCTGGGCGTGGCGGGTATTGATGAGTTCTGGGGTGGGAGTCAGTATGCAGACTCAGCCTTTTGGTCAGATGAAACATACCGAGTTACTACGCCGCCTCTGATACGGTCTATCTCCATCATCGTCACTGTCTGCTTCTTCCTCTGCGTCATCGTCACTCCATGTCTTTCGCTTTCGCGTCAGCGAGTCTTCAACAGCATCCTCATCGTCACTCTCCTCGTCGAGGTCACCATCATCTGCTTCTTCATCGATATCAGGCATGTCTTGCAGAGCACAAAAGGCTTCTTTCTCGGCGCTCAACTCTTGCTCAATATCACCATCATCATAGACAATAATTCCTCCTCTTCCTGGTGTGTAGGACGGAAGAAGTTTGCCTCCGTCAACACCCCTCCTCCTCTTGGCCACGGCCGGGGTGACTCCAGTATCTTGATCATCTGGTGGTGCCATGGCGCCTGTGCCAAAGACGTTTTGCAAATTCCAGGGTCTTCTCGCATCGACCACCCAGACTTCGACACCGTGATCGTACATGTTCATCTGTGTCTCTGGATCTTCACCTCCATCCAGACCGAGCATCTCTTCCAGGTCAACCAAGCCACCGACGCCTAGACAGACGACGATACCACCTTGACCGCCATGTTGACGCGTCAATGGGAGCACCAGATCCTTGCCAGCGGCGGACAATTCACTGTAGCCAGCTACTGGTTGAACTTTGTGGGGGATGTAGTCGCGTTTAAGTAGTGCTGTGAGGATTCGGCACGCACAGAGGGCGTCGGGGTCGAGGGATACGAGGATCAAGACTGGTGGTGAAAGAGGGTGTGTGTTGCGGACCAGATGTGTGTAGAGATGCGAGAGAAGCGTCCTCGGAAGATACATTGTGCAGGTGTCGTCTCAGAGCGACATGCGTGAAGATACAAGTAAGAGTCGTTCAATCTAAGTCGTGGTCGTGACGCGTTTTGTAGGGATGTCGTAATGTCTCATACTCTTTCTTTCAGAGCTAATAGTTATAAGTGGTGTCCGAGCACAGCTGTACAGTGCTATACAAGGTAAAAGAATGGCCGTCTGTTCGTCGTGGGTATCTCCTTGTTTCTTGTTCGACGCGGGTGCAGGAGTTTCGAGGCACGCGAATCGGCTTGGACTGAGCACGCGTCGCGCCTGCCCAAACTTTGGCGCGTCAATGATGACCATCCGCAATGCTTGGCGCGCGTCAAGTCACATCGAGTTTCGGGCTTTTCTTTCCTTTTTTCTTTTCTCTCTCAACGATTAATTCATATGAGTCTGCACAATTGACTACCTCCGTGTACTTCTACAGCCCCTACCATTATCTGTAGACTACAAAGGTGTGAGGACTCGAGACATCAAATTTTGCTCTGCCAACTCCGTCTTCTCGGTGGTCGTAGTTCAGACAATCCCTTCCTTCTTCTGCACCCGAAGCCTCTCCGCAATCGCCTGACGAGGATGCATCAAGTCCTTGAAACCTAACCACTCTGTATTGAGCGGGCTAGGTCCTGTGTAGATGAAGGCATCATACAATATTCCTCCAAAGACACATCCGCAAAATGGAGCCACCATCGGAACTTTACAATATAAGTTAGCATGCTGCAAGCGCTGGGGACTGGAATCTACTCACTCCAAAAGTAGTAGCCTCCTGCTGACCACACTTCGTGTCCGTAACCAAGAGCATAGCTCATCAAACGTGGCCCGAAATCACGAGCAAGGTTGACTGCAACCTATTAGCATGATTCCTGGAGAATTCAACGACGTACTTACTAGCATAGCCGGTCTCGACACCGAAACATGCTCCGATGCCAAAGATCAGGAAGAAGAGTCCGAGAGGGAACCAGTTGCCGCCTCCCTGGGACACTCCATTGTTCGTGTCGTCCTTGAGAGCAAAAATAACGAACATGAGAATCGCACTGGCAATGAACTCGGAGAAGAACATGCTTGCCTTTGTCATGTACGCTTTGGGGTATGTGCAAAATATTCCTGCTGTTGCCGTCGGGCTTGGAGGAACTGTTCTGATGCCATGGCCTTCAAAGGCGTTGATGTCGTTGACATAGTTGCCATAGATGATGCCAGCAGCGACCAGCCCTCCAAGGAATTGCGCCAGGAAGTATACCGGGAATCTTCGCCATGGAAGCTTGCGAAGAAGGCAGTTCGTAAAGGTAATCGCCGGATTCAAATATGCTCCAGAGTCGCCTGCGACATACACGCCCAGCATCACACCAATACTGTCATCTCCGTTAGCCAAGAACTGGACATGCACCTTCAAGGACTACTTACGCCCATCCCCACGAGATGGATTGATAACCTCCGTAACCATTTCCACCAGGAGCCGTTTTGTCATTCGCACCCAAGAGCACTTGAGCTACTGCACCATCGCCGAACAGAACAAGGATCATGACACCAAAGAACTCTGCAAAGGGCTCTCGCAATGCCAATCTCACTTTGCTCCACCACAGGCTGGAGTACTTTGTCGCATCATGTTCTTCTGCAATTGGTGCATGCGGATGAAGACCTAACAGTTTCGATCTGGTAAACTGCAATCCTTGGGACGACGATGTTGTTGTTTTTGTATCCAAGGGTGCACCGCCTGCATCTCCATGTTCGCCGATGTGTTCCACATGATCGCCTGGTCTCGTCGACCATTTCTGGAGCTTCATGGGATCTTCATCTGGGTCATGGGACTGGCTTTGTACAGCATCAGGATGTTGGGTCAGTCCTGAGAGCTGTCTGTCGTGCCTTGTGGAAGCTTGGGACCACTCTTCGTATGGCCTCGATGTCTGAGCATTCGTCCATTGTCCCGAACTCTGCTCGTCGGGGTGGCGGTTGCTCATTTTCTTATAGTATAACCTCTTCCTGCTATGTATAGCAAACTTTCCAAAATCAGCTGCAAGTCGTGTATAAGAGCAGGGAGAAAACAGGTTTGAAGCAAGAAAGGGCTTGAACGGGAAAAAGAGCTGAGAGTTAAGAGATGGAGCTTACATGCGCCTTCTATGTCACCAAAGGCTGTCAGGCTGTCAGCCCGAAACACTCCTCTTGGGATCCTTCTATCGCTGCCGAATCACAGTTGTCCGTTGCTGAGTATTGGGTAGACTTACCCCGCCTATAACGCACCTGGCTCGCCATGTATAAGCCGCCCCTCCCGCCGAGCCGCTCCTCACAAGACATCGAACCTTGGACGTTCTTGGAGAAAAGTCAAGACGATCATGCTGTCCGCTGACAAGACATCCCTCCCACCGTTTCCTGTCTTGTTTTCTTTTCTTTTGCACACTCGCCAACAGATTTATGGGTTGTCTGTATCTGCCCTGATATATCCAGCTGAAACGGCCTTTCCAATTTGTTTCTCTTTTTGCTTTGGCTGTTTTGCAAGACATTGTTTTTGCTTCCTTTGGACCGTCTTGAGGAACAAAAAAACAAAAGTAGTGATGTGCCATCTCCCCGGATCTTCATCCTTGCCCCGTGGGGGATGTGCACCTCCTCTCGAGTGTGGGGTCGCACCTCATGACGTTTTTTTGAGATTCGATAGCACACGAGCGTCCGAGCATGTCCTTTATCACAGCCATATCGCGACTTTTAGGGCAGGAAGATTGAGACTGTTTGAATACTTGATGTGGCATCTTGGTCTTGCTGCGATATAGTCAGATCTCCAGCAAAGACGGCGAGATAAACTAAGCGCTAGCCGAAACATGGCCCAATATACTACTGCAAAATCAGACGATGTTCGAATGCGGCTATCGCAATGTGGCACTACACTTCAGCATCTGCTAGTGATCACCGAAACTTCTGCGTCAAGAATCTGCCTTTATAGTTGGATAGTCTGCTAGTCCCAGTCTTGCATCCCTAACGAAAATTGTATGAATCTGCGAACTAGACGCGTTTGTGCGAAACAAAGATACGTAAAGGCGTTGCAGAGATTGAGTGAGTTCTCTTGATACAACTCCTCCCGGCTGGAGTCCATGTCATTGCTTAGCTGCGTCTAAGACAATGCACTGTTATGACTAAGGCCATCTCCTTGGTGCTAACTCGGCAACTATAACCCAATATCGATATGGTCGTCGAAGGCTTGAATACTGTGTTGTACTAAATCCAAATGACGAGTCTATTCTTATTAAGGAGACTGACAAGGCACGCACTCGACGCACCAAAGAACATCTTTGATTGTCCCTAGTTGGTCACACTGCTCCTCTGCGAAAGCAACAGTGTGTCGATTGTACATTAAATAATAAAGTCCTGTTGATCATTGCTTCTTCTTCTTCTTCAAATCCCGATTCGTGGTATATCCTTCTCAGACGCCCCGGATCTATCCAGCTGCTAACCCACTGATATTTCCCCTTTTTTCATGACAGTCCGTTTCCAAACACCCAAAAGAAAGCATTCAACCCGATTCCCGAAAGGACTGGGATGGTCAGATTGTCGTCCAGGCCAAAGACATCGATGGCCTCGCTGACGGCAGCAACGAGGCCACTGACCACAGCGACGATGGCAGTAGCCACGGTACCAGACACTGTAGCGTCTGCTGCTTTCCAGCCGAGCAAGTTTGTCATGGCGGGCGGTAATGATAGCGTGCCGTCAAAGGCGAATGAGTTGATGCCAGTGCTCCACTCGGCAGGCACCCTGGGCGCAACAACCACCCAGAAGACCACAGCGGCAGCGACGCCGGTTATGAAAGCGGCGATTGTGCCAGCAAGACTCTTTCCTTTGCGCACGCGAGGAGTGTAACGACCCCACAGACGACCAAAAGTAGAGGCTGCAGTGTCACACCAGGAAAGCAGGAGAATAGACATGACGGCGATGTCTTTGGGACAGAAGCGGAGGACTGCCCAGGCGCCGGCGAGATACGAGATGACGCCGTTGTATTTGTCGTGGGCTTCTGATTCGCGCATGAAAGCACCTAGGGCGCGAATGTAGAGGCGATTGAGAGGACTTGATGGCGTTAGCTGTGACATCAACTGGAGCCGACAGGAGGGAGCACTTACGGATAATGCATCCTCAGAAAGTCAACGGCAAAGATGGGCACCAAAGCCGT
Source organism: Aureobasidium sp. EXF-10728 (assembly GCA_023848605.1). NCBI lineage: Eukaryota > Fungi > Ascomycota > Dothideomycetes > Dothideales > Saccotheciaceae > Aureobasidium > Aureobasidium sp. EXF-10728. The sequence continues at coordinate 27,380 of SWBG01000099.1, forward strand.
GAGTAGCGGAGGGTGAATAGCACTTGTCTGGGCACCGCTCACGAACAGACCCAGAGTGAAGAAGCCAATCGACACATGCAAAGCCTTCCTCGGGATCTCATGCCTGTGAATAAAGGTGCGCCATTCTCTATGCAGAGGAATCAAGCCCAGCGGACTCGGACTACGACTGAGATTGCGCCAGTAACTGCTCCCCATACCCGCACTGCTGGGATCCAAATGTCCATCTGTTTTTATTGGCTCTGGTACTTTCTTTGAGGACTCTTTGCGGCGAATTTGGGGACTTCGTGAGCGCGGTCGGGCACGGGAGGATTCTGGGTCCGAGGATTCCGGCGATTCTTGGATGACTGGGGTGGGAGTGGTGATGCGGCCATTGCGTTTCTTGGTTGTGGTGGTGAAGTAGCTGTCGCGTGCGGAGGATGATTCGGTGGGTGTAGGCGACGGCGATATGACCCGCGTTACGGGTATAGGTTGTGTGGACGCCATGGCTCCCTGCTCTTGCTCCGAGATGGATGAACGAGAAGAAAGTGCAGGATGACGGCGGACGTGTCGCGTAGAAAGCAGGTCAAACGGCTGTCAAGTGCCGGCGCAAGATGATGTAACTATCGTGGTTACTTCTTCAGACACGAGACGCAGACACTAGAGATGAAGATGAGAAGAATGTGATCAGATTTGCAAGTCTAGCAGAAGAGTGAGATGGAATAAAATTAGCTGTCCACTATTGCAGCATGTGATAGGGCAGGCAGGTCAGGCAGGCAGGATGCGGAAGGTCCGGCGCAGCAGAGGGAAGGTGCTCTTCGGCCCGCTGACGTTTTGCATCCGAGCACGATGACTCCGACTTTCACATGCCGATTGCCCTCAAGCTTGAGCTCAATTAATCTTTTGTTTCTTTCTCTACTCAACATACCCATATCCATCCACCATGTCGCCTCAAGTAAACGCCTTCAACCTCGACACGTGTGCTCGTCCCAACATCTTGGCCCTCGAGCCCTACAGATGTGCCAGAGAGTGCGACCACCCTGCTGCATACCAAGACGATACACTGACCAGTGACTCACCAGCGACTACAAAGATGACGGCACAAACATTCTTTTGGACGCCAACGAGAACGCCTATGGCCCTGGTCTGGCAATTGATTCTGCTTCGGGCAAGCTAAAGAATGCTCTGAACGGACATGCCAGCGTCGAGGTCGACCTCCTCGGTCTCAATCGCTACCCAGACCCGTATGCGCCTGCCTCAACACCTACTCCATAACTCATACCTGACAAGACCCGACAGCCACCAGCCTGAGCTCAAGCAACTGCTCTGCAAGCTCCGCAACACCCACACTCACACACAAAAGACGCTGACGCCCGACAACCTCTTTGTTGGCGTCGGCAGCGACGAAGCCATTGACGCCCTCATACGCGCCTTCTGCGTCCCTGGCAAGGACAAGATCCTGACATGCCCTCCCACCTACGGCATGTACTCCGTCTCGGCTCAAGTCAACGACGTCCAAGTCGTCAAGGCCCAGCTAGATGTTGACAACAACTTTGCCCTCCAACCCCACCTCATCAATGAGATTCTCGAGCAAGACGCCCACATCAAGATGGTCTACATCTGCTCACCTGGCAACCCCACCGCCAACCTCGTACGCAAGGAAGACGTCGAGATTGTCCTCAAACACCCGTCCTGGAACGGCATTGTCGTTCTCGATGAAGCCTACATCGATTTCGCCCCCGATGGCACCTCGCTCGCCGAATGGGTCAACGACTGGCCCAACCTCGTCGTCATGCAAACCCTCTCCAAAGCCTTTGGTCTCGCAGGCATCCGTCTGGGAGCTGCCTTTACTTCCCCACCCATCGCTCGTCTCTTGAACTCCCTCAAGGCTCCCTACAACATCTCGAACCCAACCTCTCAACTTGCCATCGCCGCTCTGCAACCTAAGAATTTGAAGGTCATGCGCCAGAACCGCGACAAGATTATCCAACAGCGTGACCGTATGCTCAAGGAAATGCCTTCAATCCCCGGCATCGGCAGATTCCGTGGCGGCGCAGCTAGTAACTTTTTGCTCGTCGAGATGCTAGACGCCTCCAACAAAGCCAGCAATGAGGTCGCGCTCGCAGTATACGAACAGCTCGCAGAGTCTCGAGGCGTGGTCGTACGATTCCGTGGCAAGGAGTTGGGTTGTCTTGGCTGTTTGCGCATCACCATAGGCACTGAGGACGAAGTCACTCGTTTCCTCAAGGAGATTACAAGTGTATTGGAGTCTGTGAGGAGTGATCAGAGTGGCAAAACCTTGGACCAGGCAGAGCAGAAAACAGAAGACAAGGCTGAAGAGCAAGCCAATGATGTAGTCGCTTAGTGTGTAACCGTATCCGCGTTGAGAGCCCAAGGAAAAGTGGCTTCGGGCAAAGCATCCAAGGAATCTGGTTCAGATTTTATTCTCGAGGGTCCGCGAAAGGACTGGGAGGCGGAGATTGATCCCAGAACGGGACTTTCAAGATACGTTCCTCGCTTGCCCGGCGACCTGATTTCACGCCTGGACACTCCTTCCATCTGCAGGCCTTCCCCTCCTGCTCATCTCAGACACAGAAGGCCGAGTGAAGGTGGACGGGAATGGCACTAGCATTAGAGTTGGCCGCTTGCTTGGATCTATCGTTCGTTCAAGGCTCATCTAGACATATTGCTACTGGTTCATTCTGCGACACAAGACCTTTTTGTGACATTTCAAGGACTGTACATGAAACTTCTCGTCATTATAACTATTTTGTGTATGAATGTAATAGTCGAAGCTGGCAACATGAATGGATGTCGCCTTTTGCTCTCAATCCAACTGCCATTGCTCTCTCGCATTACCCCCGAACCCAGCCGCCGAGTCCTCATCTCCATCACTATCAACATCCTTGTCTGCATCTTCGAGCGGCACCGTCATCCACACTGCCTTCTCCCCACCCCCAGCCCCAAAACTAAACCACTGCGGTCTCGCAATCGACAAAACCATCAAGATGGTAAGCGGCAGCATGATGAGCATCAAGTAGCGAGAAGTATGTGCATCCCGACAAGATTGCCTCAACACCTCTCTTGCTCCTTCAAGCGTGATTGTGTCAGTGGACCCAGAAACCAGTGGCGCAATCTGACAAGTCCAGGTCTCGAGGGTATACCTCCCATGCGCACTCGAGTTTCCAAATACGGTATCGTTTGTTGTAGCATTAATTGAGAGCCATTCCAGTTGACTGGCGACATTATCGCTTGCAAAATTCTGGAATCCAGCGACGATACTCGGGTATAGTACTCCACCAACAGCAGATACCGAAAACCCCCACGCCATAAACGTATCCCTAGGTCCAGTAGCAAAAACCCACCCCTTCAAATCCAACCCCCTCAAACCTCTAACATACACCCCCAATTTCTCTGCTCGAGGAAGGTTCTTGGCCACTTCATCTAATTCCAGCAATTGGGACAAAACATGGTGTTGGGCTTTGCCTATGATGTAAGCGCCAGCACATGCTAGAGCCAGTAAGCCGCCCCAGAAGATGGAACTGCGGCCATGATCGTAGAGGGAGGTTGGCACATAAACAGTTGCGATTGTCGTGTGATTAAACCCAGGAAGGGCAAGGGTAAGGGTTTGGTTGGAGAGGATGGTGGATAAATCGCGCGTTAATGGGAGTGGGCGGTTGAGGATATCGATGGCGCGGAAACCGAGGAGGAAGATGGGGAGTCCTAGCAGTATTCGGAAGAGAGATGCGGTTATTGTAAAGGTCATTGTGTTGGTTGTTTGCGGTTTTGGGAAATGTGCGCAGAGGAAATATGCCGGTGATGGAGTGGTGGCTTTGCTCAGGTTGAGGTTCTTGAAGCCTGATCGAATGGGGTAACTTCGGGTCAAGGTAGAGTTCTGTCACGTCGAGTAGCTCTATTTGAACTTCAAAGACAGAGACGAATTATGGTTGTTGGATCTCTCTGTAATGTCAAGATCACGTCGGCTGGAAATTGCTATGACTGGATGGGTCCCGAGTTCCCGGAGTGGTGTTGCTTATTCTGCGGAAATTGAACACAGCAGCTACCTCACAAGGACCATCAAGGATTTTTGACACGGCGCGTCTGGTAGTGTGATACAACTACAAAGACTGCTTCTTCATTGACGAGGAAAAGTGGGATACTCCTAATTGCAAGTCTGAATTGGAGTCAATGTGGAAAGGGGCTACAGCTCTGACGTCGCGGTTCGTCGCCTTGCATTCTGGATTATGAAAACCGTATAGATTGAAAGTCGGGCTAGATAGATACACAATATCAGCTCGAAACCAAACAACCTCCCAAGTAGTCCTTGGCAATTCCAGGGGCAGTCAAACGACAGAGGACACCAACGTATCCATCCGGTCGGACGACAGCAATAGCTCCTTCCTCTCTCGAAATACCATAGACATCATAAGCATCTTCCTTTTTCGCCGACCCGTAAGTCCTCATCTCCGCAAGTTTCTTGACGTCTGATGGGATTTGTGTCCACTCGAATCTGTCCTTGATAGGGTGCAAGACCACAAGGTCGATTGAGCCAGCAGGATGACTTTCGACAATTTCGGCGCATGCTTTGAGTGCTTTCTGAGCGTGACCAGAGGGATCAAGAAGGTCGGTACTGGCTAGTACGAGGAGACGGTATCGTCCATTCGAAGGAATTTCTGTGATAGTAAGAGATCAGCTCGGTCATCAATCAGGAAGTCGGAAGGTCTGCTACTTACCGTCTTGCAGCTGACGAGTCGTGTTATCGGCATAACGCTTGAGCTCAACGTTCAGCACTCGTCTACCAGGAGTGAGAGCACCATAGAGCGGATCTCCTGTCGAGGTCACCATATCTTGGGAGCTTTCGGCAGCCTGGACGAGCTTGCTAGGTTTGTATTCAAGGCCACAGCCACTTGTGAAACCACTTCCATCGCGAAACACTTTCAGAAACTCGTCGTGTGTAAGTCCTTCGGTGGAAGAGTCGCCCGAACCAATTTTGCCAGAAAACATGTGCGAGAATTTTGTGTCAAATTCGATGAGTTGACGGGCAGTGTCAACACGCTCAAGCTCGAAAGTCTCCAGAACTGGATCTGCACTGTTTTTGGCAATCTCGGGGGACAGACCAAGGATGGAGTGCGCTAGCTTCCAGGACAAGTTATAGCTATCCATCATACTGACGTTCATGCCTTGACCGGCCTTTGGACTATGTGTATGGCACGCTAAATCAATGTCAGTACTGTTCTGCTACTAATCGTTTTCTTCACATACCATCGCCAACGATAAAAACTCTATCGACGCCATCTGGTGTCCTCGACGAGAACTTTGGCGTCATTCTCTGACCAATCTGGTACGCGGCATACCAATCTGGAACGGTTCCTTCTTTGACGTTGATTTTGTACGGTGCAAAAACGGCATTTGCTTGCTGGAAGATGTATTCGAGGGTGACTTCAGCACGCTTTTTCTTGCTTGCGCTCTTCTTTTCGTCTTCGGTTGTTGTCGTGCGGTCTGTTTTGGCATCGACGTTTCCAGGTACCTGGACGTAGAGACGAGTGAGGTACTCTCCTGTGGCGATTTGCTCTCGAGGAATGACCATGATAGATCCTGCTTCAGAATGCACTGCGGAGCGGTTGCGAATGTCCGGGAAGTCTGTGTCGGCGACGAAATCGCAGACGCCCCAGATATGATCAGATGTTTCTCCTTCTAGTGAAAGCCCCATAGCCTTCCTGACCTTCGACCGTGCACCATCACCACCAACTAAGTATTTTGTACGAACAGAGCCTGGCACGCGACTCCCGTCCTCAAGCTCGTGCTCGTAATTAACGAGCACGGGGTACTCTGGGTAATTTACTGTATCAACTGTGTAGTCCAAGAAGTGATGAGATCTTCGGATTATGTCCTCGGGCGCATAAATACTGAGGTTCTCCTGAAGAATCCTTTCAATTCGTCCTTGGTGAATGGTAACCTCGAACGGGAAGCGTGCCGGAACATTTACATCAGGTACGAAAGATGTTCGCTCGATACCACTCTTGCCATCAGCTCTAGGGTTCCAAAAAGCTACCTCTTCCATGTGGCATCCTTCCGCGATAATCTCCGAGGCTATCCCAAGACTTTGCAAGACTTCAAGTGTGCGGGGTTGTAGGCCATCTGCTTGTCCTGCCTTCAGGGTACCTGGCTTAGAGTCCAAGCATAGCAATGAAGATCCCGAGATTCCATATCTGGCAAGTAATAGCGTAAGAAAGAGGCCGCTTGGTCCAGCCTAAGGTATATCGTTGGTATGATACTATTGAGCTTGTTTCTTGGCACTTACACCAATGACAACGATTTCGCGCTCATCGTTGGTCGTGGATGTCTTGGGTGAGAGGCGTGGTAGCGGTAAAGCTCGTGATGGTAGTATTCTCAGATCCCGCCGCGCATCAGCGGTCTCTTCAAAGACAGGCATAATGATGTTGTAGCGATGGTTTCCAAAGACTGAAGGATATCGATGAACAGTATTGAGCCAGATCAGTTGACGGCGTGTATGTTGTTTCTTTTTTCAAGCCCACGATCAAGAGCTCAAGGAGTTCTTGACGACGACAACTTGTCTTGACTACCCGAGCCGGAAAATGGGAGTCTGAGGCGATGCGGAGTTGAGCCGAATTTCCTAACTTCCGGGCTGTAAATCTTTTCCGGCAACATGTTTACTACAAGCGTGCGAAAGATCTCAAGGAAGAATATTGGGTATCAAGACCACAATGCAGACACTGTCAGTGCTGCCAATGTATCATCGAACCAATGAGTGAGAAACGGTCTCGATTGAGAAAGAGGTCGCGGGAAACGATGCAAGCCTTTTGGTCCGTGCGTTGTCGCCCATCTTCCGACACGTCTAAGTTGCCGTCCTCGCGATACCAGAAACAGGATCAACAATATATTTCTGGTTTGATGCAAACAAAGACCTCGATGAAACATGGAAGACGAGTCTCCGGATACTCGCCCGCTGGGCCCTCGTAATAGGCCTCGTGCGTCACATGCTTGTGAACGCTGTCGGATAAAGAAAGGAAGGTGCAATCAACAGCAGCCTTGCTCGTCGTGTATGCGTGTCGGCGCGCCATGCTTCTACGGAGAGGAGAGAAGACGAACAAGGAGAAGAAAGGGCGACCGTGTAGAGGGCAGCTCCGAGCAGGACGATATGCGATCGCAAGCTACCCCTCGATCCTGGCCATTGACTCGGGAAGCTGGATCGCTGTCTGCACAGGATTTACTTGCAGACGGTACCAATGATGCTTCCAGGATGGACATGAGTCCAGAAGTCAATATCGACTCCGTGCGCTCAGGTACGTTCTTTCTTGTGTAGTCAGGCCTAGAATCCTCAATCTGATCATCAAAGGCGGTACTTTGACCTCACATGATCGTGACGTGGTAGGCGACGTGAATCAACGTACTCAGGGGACCGAGTTCTACGGAACATCTTCCAACTATGTATTGCTAAACCAGCTGTTCTCCCATGCTCGACAACATAGTCTGTCCAGGTACACCACAACCCCTGGTCGCTCAAATCAGTCGGCAACAAATCCTGATCAGAGAGATCCTCCTCCGGCAGGAAGAATGTCTCTCGTCAATCTGCTTGCAAATGAAGACGATTTGCTGCCTCCCTCGAGAGAAAAGTCACCACATCAAACAACATCTCCTTCCGCGTTTCGATCATCCGCTTTTCGTACTTTACAACAGTCGAATGATCGTGCGTCGAGCAGTATCTCTGCTGCTTCAAAGCTGCTCGTTGCCGAAAGGCGCCTTGAGAAGGCACTCGTGCGCAGCTACATGCATAATCTGCACTATCTACATCCCATGATTGACTGTGACACATTCATCGGCCGATATGAGGAATACTTAGCACAGTCTTACAATCTGCATGAAAGATCTCCACAGCTCAGGCACTTCTTTGCTCTCTACAACGTTGTCGTTTCTGTTGGAGCACTCGTGGCTGGATCAGATCTTACCGAAGAATTTCACCACGAGATCAAATTGATGCTGCAAAACAGAAAAGATACCCAAGACCCTGGGAAGGCTCCACTACAAGGACTGTCGAGGCACTATTTCCGAAAATCGCGAAGTCTGCTTGGAGATGTCTTCGAGGCATGCTCTCTAGAAAGTGCTCAGACGCTCTTCTTAATGGTAAGCGTCAGATTTCTCTAATTACATTCGTGGCTGATGTTGCACAGTCTTTGTATTGTCAGAATTCGCTAAAGCCACACGCATGTTACATGTATTGTGGCATGGCTGTTCGGACGGCGCTTGCTATTGGCCTACCGTCTGAGTCAATGTCGAACTCGGTCGAAGCTTGCAAGGCTGCACGAAGAACTTGGTGGTAAGTTCCGACCTCTTGGGACGTAATTTATGTCTTACTAACCATCTGCAGGTGCATCTACTCTCATGAGATGTAAGTAGCAAAGCTACGCCTTGGGCGACCAACGCTAATACTCCAAATTCAGAGATATGTGTTGTTCTGCCGGACGATTCGACAGTCTTGGGAAACCAAGAAAGTATCCCATCCTGCAACCTCAGATCAAGGCGAGTCAGGTGAGATGGCACAAGGAAAATCTGCTGACCAGCAAAAAAGTCTTTGGTTCCAGATCCGAGCTCCGACCCTGCCTATCTGGAGGGATCCAACATCGCTATGATCAGCGTGATGGTCGACTTCGCGGTCATACTGCGACGTATTTCCAAGGACATATACCATTGTCAAAAAGGAGTGACCACCTCCCAGAAGTCTACTGCTGCCTTCTTCATAGACGCGCTCCTCGATCAATGGAAGCTCGGTCTCCCGGCATGGCACAACTTTGACGTTGTCGACTTTCGAGAACCAGAATGGGCCGCAAAACAAAAGCTTGTTCTCCAATTGCGCTACCTGAACGCTCGTGTCATTCTGCATCGTCCGTTCTTATCAGACTCGACCATGGGTCCGCTCCAGGAGAGGCAGAAGCATATTGATCTATGTCTAGAAGCAGCCCGTAAGACCATACAAATCTTATACGAGTCGTACGCGAACAAACACTACTTCCGCACATGGTGGTATAATTCGACTTACACCTTGTATGCCGGAATGATCGTTCTTTATGTTGTCATGCTTGGACACAGCACTGTCGCGCACGATGTTCTGCTTGATGATGTCAAGAAGAGTCGAGACATCCTGAGATCCATGGAAGAAGCCAGTGTGGCTCGCCGTAGTGCAGACCTTTTGAGCGAGGTTCTAGAGGTTGCTACTGCTTACACGCAGCAGAATCAGGATGCAAGAGTCAGCATGCCTGCAACTCTTCCTGCAAGCGATGCTTCTGATGGTCTTGCACGCCATGGACCTTCTCTATTACCGAATGAGATCAGTAGCACCAGCTTTGTCCAGGATCCGGAAGCATTCATGGCATCCTTGATTGACCCCAATGTGCTCCAAGATTTCACCATGGACTCGAACGATTGGACAGGCTTTGGTTTCTCACCATCACTGGAGGATTTTCAGGGGCCAAGCGATGCTCGGAACAATATCTTTGCCGTCAACAGTACTGAGTGGGGACATGCTACGAGTTGACGGATTTGAGATGTATGGGCAACAAGGGAAACGTCTTGGCATCACACTGGTGGTCAAAAGGCTCTCCTCGACTTGTTCCCTGGGAAAGTGTTCATTATATACCATCGGAACTCTTTGGTCGGAAAATTGAGTTGTCTTCCGAGTTCCGGCTGGAACTCCCGACCCCACATACCTGCATGCTCACCCCACTTGTATGACTGACTTCAAATGTTTACGCTTGCACATCAAACATCTCAGAAACAGCAAAATCCTTGCCAGAGATCAGATATGGACACCTCGGCATCCGATATCGACTCCAACAAGGTCTTGTTTGGCTCGAAAAGTGTTACCAAGCTCCCTGACCAAATCAGAAGACTGGATAGCTCATCACCACTTATCCTCACTTCGAAAGGAAAGAATGGAACACTTCATGGAGAAATGCTGGCGAAGATCCTGACCGACGCTTCAATGATTCCCGCGGCAGTGCTCAATGTAGCAGTAATGCATACTCCGAAACCCGTCACAGAGGAAGCACTTGCACAACTCAAAGCTCGGGCTGCAAATTGTATCGTTTCCATCGGTGGAGGTTCTGTTGTCGGCTTAGGCAAGGCCTTGTCTATTCGTACTGGACTCAAGCATATCTGCATACCCACAACATACTCTGGCAGCGAATTGACCCCCATCCTCGGCGAAACAGAAAACGGTCGAAAGGTCACTCGCTCTGATCCAAAGATCCTGCCGGACTTTGTGATATATGATGTTGATCTTACAATGTCGTTGCCAGTTTCCACTTGTTCTTACTCTGGCGTCAATGCAATAGCCCATGCAGTCGAGTCTCTGTACGCTGTAAACACTACTCCGAGCATTTCTAAGCTTGCTCTGGATGGCATCAAGGAGTTGGCAGAGGCACTTCCGGCGATTGTCCAGCACCCCAATGATCGAGCTGCTCGCGAAAAGGCTCAGCATGGTGCATGGCTCTGCGGCGTGTGTCTTGGAAACTCTGCTATGGCGTTACACCACAAGCTCTGCCATACCCTGGGTGGATCGTTCAATCTTCCTCACGCTGAGACTCACACGATTATTTTGCCTCACGCGGTGGCTTACAATGCTCCTGCCATCCCTGAAACGATGGAGAAACTAGCATCCGTACTGCCTGGTAGTGAGGGTGATGCAATAAGAGGATTGAATGTTCTGCTTGAGAAGCTCAAGGTGTCTCGTGCCTTGAAGGAGTTTGGCATGCAGGAAGAGGATATAGACAAGGCTACGGATCTTGCAATGAGCATGCAGTATGCCAATCCGAGGGCGATGGAGAAAGATGCGATTCGTGAGTTGATTCGTAGAGCATGGGCTGGCGAGCCAGCAAGGGTTTGAATCCTGGATGCTTGATGTAAGGCGTGATCTCGTCTTGGCTTTGAAGGGACAGAGAAGCAGTTCTCAGGGTTCTAGAGTAGCTCAATATGACAGGTTAGATGACCTGTCTCGAAGTCAAACTTGTGTATGCATCAGCATATAACAGCATCCTTGACCAAAGTGAAAAGAATAGAGCAGCAAAAACAACCCTCGCAAGTTGATAGTCGGCTTGCCAAGCCCAACCAACGCACGTGCCATACCAACCTCTCCACATGCTATATGCGAATTTTTTCTTCATCTCGCCAGCAAAATCTTATGACAAGAACCAACAAAAGAAGATACGATCCTGGCAATGGGCGGAATCGAACCGCCGTCGGGTCGGCGTTGCTGGACTTTAACCTCCACAACGACACATGCTACCACTACACCACATCACCTT
>SWBG01000100.1:0-34669 GCA_023848605.1 Aureobasidium sp. EXF-10728
AAGGATATTGACGAGAGTGGGATTTGAACCCACGCCCTTTCGGACCAGCGTATTGGAAGAACCTTAAGCTGGCGCCTTAGACCGCTCGGCCATCTCGCCGATAGTGCTTTGATACACATTGAATCAACTCACAAATTCTCGAACCTGGTTGCAGTTCCAGTGCACGACCGACGTGCTGGGGTGTCGATACGAGACTGTCCATAAGCAGATCTCGGATGTGGTAAGTACTGGTCTGAAGGTTCGTAGCTTGTCATATGCTACACAGCCGAGGCCATGAGTAGGCGAGAGGGGAGAGGGCCACTTGATCAGGAGATGTTGGATATCTCCCGAGTTGAGAGCCGGGTCGTCGTCAGGATCATCGTCCGAGTCACGATCAAAAGTGTAGGAAGTGCGAGCAGTTTTCAGTCGAGGCAGTGTCAGTCTTTTCACTTGAAGTCTTCTTCTTCGATCCAGAGATCAACGCGGTAAGCTCTGTGTAAATCAGGAAATTTGAAGGATACCTGCGCACTGGAAATGGTATCTGTTCGGTATGTTCACCCATCTGCGTTCTGCTCTACCAGACTCCTGATCATCAAGCGTCTCCATCGCATTGTGAAATTCTACTTATTTGCCTCGTGCATTGTTACCATTGTTCTGCTGACTTTGGTTGAACGTTTGTCTCGAATGACCTGCTCCATTGGCAAGGTCCAGGATATAGACCGCTGGAATCAGGCCTCTTCTTGAGTTCTCATCTCAATCAGCGACAGGTTCCTCAGGATTGTTTCGAGAATCCTGAGAGGTTCCCTATGAGTTGCGTGATGTGTATGCTCGTCAAATCCTCAGGCCCACAAGCCGTTCATAGGTTTGTTGCCAGGAGTCCGGAGTCCGGAATCCAGAGTAACTGAAGATGAGCGCTACAGCGGAGCTAAATGTCAGCGCACGCAGAGCACGGCGCTCCTATCAGTCAAGAAGGCTGAGGCAAGCACCACGTAGGTGGCCAGCGGCCAGATTGAGATAGCCCGAGTATGAGATAATACCGATGGAGAGTCTCACCAGTCGATGTTTGTGATGAGTTTCAGGAAGAAGCAAGTTGCCTGTCGAAGTCTGGGGTGCAGTCGGGGTCGCCACATGCGCTTGCCAGCGCGGCGGCCTTGTGGAGCTGACAACAAGAATCAACAAAAGCTCGATTTGGGAAGGCAGTCATGACTGGTTTGTGTCAGGTGCATTAAATCTCAAGCAGACAACACATGCAGGGATGACTGGTGATAGGGTGATGTTCACAGTATTTGTTAGCCATTCTTCGAGAATCTTCAGAGCGAGTACCTATCCTCTCTCTCCATCCCTCGACGCCTTCAGCGACTCTTCAAGGCCAGCCATGTCATGTGAGGGACAGTTTGAGCAAATCAGTCACCGTTACCACAAGCTCTCCCATGTTCTGAGGACAATCTCAACCAGTTCAGACAGACACCGCACTGCTCTCATCGATCTCGCATCCGCAACCTTTGACAGCACTGTATTTTTGAGCGATGTGAAGCAAATCCGTGTCGAGCTCAAATGGGCCTCCGTACGTCTCTCGGTCCCAGATTGCAGACTTCCACACTACCTCTTGAACCCGGGTGGGGATCTGGCTGAGAATTTGACACACTAAGCCAATTAGGAGAGGTGCATTGAGAAATGTGGCGCCGCGATGGTTGAGCCATGCTGGAGTACGGTCGGGTCCGGCCTCCAGGATCAGGTTCAGTTCGATAGCGCCAAGAGACCTCAGTCTGGACAAGTCACCCATCGCGACCGAGGTGATGATGTTGGTTTGCGAATAGAGTGGGATCATGATATCCAGTCCGATATGTTCAACCTTTTCCGCAGTGTCGTGAGGAATGCAGTCTAAACGGTTGGTGCAATCGACAGTAAGATCCTCATAATTGTTGTAGGCGCGACCCAGGGCCCATTTACGATCGGCGTAAGTAGATGTGACTGCTTCGATGTAGATCTGTCTACAGACACGGAGGATGTTGACGCCTAGGTGAGGCTTGTATATAGGCAAGTCGTAGGTGATCATTCCCGATTCTTCCTCAACTTTGTAGCAGACTTGGCCTGGTCTTGAAAGGTGCATGGAATATATCAGGCTGCGCAGCTCGAGCGGTAGTCTCAAGAAGTCGAAGACACCTGATGGTGTGGTGATTGGCGATGTATCCATTCTGTGTGTTGCTGAGCGTGGATGTGAAGATGATAGGATTGTGGCGCGCAGTTGGAGCGAAGACGGGGTCGGCGTGTGAATGAAGATGATACACGTTTTGTTAGTCTGTTGTGGTATCGTTCAAAGAAGGTGCGCGTTGCTGAATTCGCATCGACGCGTTACTGTGACTGCCTGTTTTGCGGGCCTCTTGGCTGTGAATATACCTATCCTCCTCGGGTAACGCAACGCATTTTGCAAAATACTAACAGATCATACATACTGTGTTGACCGGTTTTAACACCGAGTAAACTTCATGCGTTAAGCACAGCACCAACCTCTATGTCTCTTTCTCTTGCTTGCGACGCGTCCAACATCGTCCTGCCCAGAAATCAACGACGACCCAGACTTCCCAAAGCATCTCGTGGTGTTTGAACTGAGTATTTGGCCAAGTCATGTACTTCATCGGCAGTGGCCTAGTTCACTTTGACTGAGTTGCCGGCAAAGTGAGGTGTGGCGGAGAGACAGTTTATGTTGATCCATCCATCAGCTCGTTTGACTACATGTTGCTCATTCAGCATGGAGAGAGACACAAGAGTCGGATACCAGATCTGAGACGTCTGTCAATGTTTGAGGACCGAAGTCAAGTCCAATGGCTCATATTGCCGAGCGCTCTCCCAGCGGACTGCGCGTTTTATCGACGCACGTCGCACGCCCTCAACTGCATGAACTCGGGATTATTGCCGTCGCGGTGTTATCTCTGCTCTTGTATTAAGCTTTTACCACAACTCCAAGATTTATCCGGTCCCTAGGGCGAAAGACGAGACTGTTCTCTCGTACGCAGGTCTCATGCACAGGAGAAGACGTTGGAGCAAAGTTCACCAGTGACGAAGCCCATGCTGTCAGGACGCGCCATGATTGGTCACCCCAGCTCTACTTGGCATGCCTCTCCATGACTTCTCCACGACACATGCCTCGAGTCCTCGCCGTCGATAGGCCCATGACAACAAACGTTCTTTCACGCCGCCGTGTCAGGTATTGAACCCCAACTTCCACCGGACCCTTGATCTTCATGCTGCACCTGCAGCTTGTTCCCGGCATGTGCCTGGATCTATAGGCTGACAATGCGTCTCCTGTATTTTCCGAATGAGATACACCGAGGTCAGGAGGGGTAGCGGGGTGTAGGCCGCATGCGGAGGACGAGATTTGTGACAATGTGCCATGATGCTTTTGAAAATTGTTGTAGCTTACGTTGAGCACGAGTCGCATCCTCGAATGCTTTATGATACTAGGTTGATCCTGACCCTTGCCTCTGCATCTCTTTTTGTCTGTCTGCATACCCTTGTACCTTTTTTTTTTTGCATCTCTACTTGTGCTTGTAACAATGTCTGTTCAAGGAGTGCTTCAAGCGCTCACCGAGCCCTTGAACCAAATCAGCATTGCTACTGTCTTGTTGGTGCTTCTCCTTGTCACCTACTTTACCCTTTCTTTCACCGAACTCGAGACTGTTGGCAAGCTATTCAATGCCATTGTCACTTCTGCAAAATTCGCATATTCCTGCTTTCTGAAACCTCACACCGGCGACAACACTGGCAACCAGCAAGATGCTCTCGAGAGTTTCTACAAGACCCAAGCCGGTATCTACGATGCCACACGCTCGAGACTCCTCCGTGGGAGAGAAGATATGCTGGCTATGGCTGCTGCTCAACTCCGCCATCAACTTGAGCAGGGTCAATATCCTCGCAAGCCAATCTGGGTCGTAAGTTGTGCTTGTGAGGCTTTTGAGGACTGTGCTGATTCTCTTTCTGCTTGCAGGACGTCGGCGGAGGTACTGGCTGGAACATTGAACAGATGGAAAAATACTTGCCAGTCTCCAGCTTCTTCCACGCCGTCTACCTTGTCGACTTCTCGCCCTCTCTGTGCCAAGTTGCCAGAACCAGATTCGCTCGCCTCGGTTGGAAGAATGTCAAGGTCGTCTGCCAGGATGCTCGCACCTTCAAGCTCAGCGACTACGAAGAGGGACTCAATGATGAGAGTGCAGTTTTCAGCATTGGCAAGAGCGCGCTTGACGAGAGCAGTGCCGCCGATAATGTCGGTGCGGACCTTTTGACCATGAGCTACAGTCTTTCCATGATCCCCGAATTCCACCCTGTCGTCGACTCTCTCGCCAACCTGCTTGCACCTAATGGTATCATGGGTGTTGTCGACTTCTACGTTCAGAACCAGATCCAATTCCAGTCCCGCAACTACGTTGGTGGTGTCATCGATCGTCACTGCATGTGGATATCTCGTGTCTTCTGGGCTGCATGGTTCGAGATGGACAGAGTATTCTTGGATTCCTCCCGTCGTGTAAGTGCCGATCGTCAACACTAGAACTCGCGAACTGAGTCTTGCAGGATTATCTGGAGTACAAATTTGGCACAATCTTGACTGCCAACGCTCGTAACCACTTCTTCGGCTTCCGCATTCCATACTATGTCTGGATTGGCTGTGCCAAACAGACCAAGTCGTCCATGAACAAGCTCGCCGCTCTTGACGCCGCTGTAACAGAATCACCATTCATCAGTGCACTCGACCTGCAACGCAAGACAGTCGGAGGCGTACGTAGAGCTTCCTCCTCCGAGCGTCGTTCCAAGGCATACGAGTCGGCCATCGTCAACCTCTCGGCAAGCCTACCTCTTCCCGCAGCATGGTACCAGCAACACCACTGGCGCATCTACTACGACGAGCAATTGCAAAAGCACAGACAGTTCGGCGACGAGTACATCTACGCTTTCACCTGGGAAGACGCCCGAGTCGACGCCCGCCTCCTCAAAATCACATCCGAAGATGTCATCCTCGCCATCACCAGTGCAGGTGACAACATCCTTGCATATGCCCTCGAGCAGCCCAAGCGAATCCACGCCGTCGACCTCAACCCAAACCAAAACCACCTTCTCGAACTCAAGGTCGCTGCGTTCACCGCCCTCGGCTACACAGATGTGTGGAAGCTATTCGGCCAAGGTAAACACGACGAATTCCGCTCTCTCCTCATCAACCACCTGAGCCCCCACCTCTCGTCCCAAGCCTTCGACTACTGGCTCCACAAAGGCGAAGCCACCTTCGGCACCTCCAGCCGCGGCCTCTACTACACCGGCGGCTCTCGCCACGCATTGCAGCTCGTCCAATGGCTAGGCCGCCTCCTCGGCATCCGCGCCGACCTCGAAAACATGTGCAAAGCCGCCACCCTCAACGAACAGCGCGAGATCTGGAGCAAACGCGTGCGCAGAGTCCTGCTGTCTCAATTCCTCAATTACACCGTCATCGGCACCGAAAAGTTTCTGTGGAAAGCGTTGGGTGTGCCTGCGAACCAGCGCGCCATGATCGACTCTGATTACCTGCGTCAAAGCGACCGTGCAGACTCAAAGACACTCACGGGCGTCAAGTCTGGACAAGCGATCTGGGAGTATGCGGTCAACACTTTGGACCCCGTGGTCAATAATACTTTGGTCTCGGAGGAAAACCCGTACTATCTGATTTGTCTGCAGGGACAATATACCCAGCGCTGTCATCCTGAATACCTGGCACCCAGAGCACACGTCAAGCTCTCCAGACCAAACGCCTTTGACGGTCTGCGCATCCACACTGACGAGTTGTGTGAAGTCATGGCCCGCATGGCGCCCGAAACCCTCACCATTGCCGTCTTGATGGACAGTATGGACTGGTTTGACCCCAAGGGCGCCGAAGCAGACCATCAGGTCAAGATTGTGAACCGCGCGCTCAAGTTTGGGGGTAGAGTCTTGTTGCGCAGTGCCGGTCTGCGCCCTTGGTATGTGGATACGTTTGAGAGCAGGGGGTTCGTTGCCAAGAGGGTTGGTGCGAGGATCCCGCCTGGCTCTTGCATTGATAGGTATGTTTCTTGCGTCTTTGTTGTGTTTGTGATGAGTGTGTTTGCTGACTTGAAGGCGACAGGGTCAATATGTATGCTTCGACTTGGATCTTGACCAAGGTCGAGGCTGTTGCGAGTGATGATGAATGAGAGTCTTTGTTTGATGAGTGGATGAAAGAAAGAATCCTTTTTCGTATAATCGAAGACTTGTCGATATAATGATGCACGGAAAGTCGGTAGAAATAGCATGATCAAAGTCGGTAGAAACAGCATTACGAGTCGGTAATAGAATATGGCATCATGAAAGTCAGTAGACACAAGTACAGGAACTATAGGCTCCATTCGTGACTCGGCAAAACAAAGTCGTCAGACAAAAGGAAGCTTCATGTGCACTTGCTCAACAAGACTGGTCTGAAGGTATATCATTTACCGAAGATGTATGCGCCAATCAAAAAAACATGGAATATCTGCAAAAAGAAAAGGAGATGCAAGGGAGGGCGTATTCACGGGATATCAAGTATTCTTTTCCTCTCTTCATGCCTTTTCGGCCTCGAGTTCCCGCTCGGCCTGCTGGTAGTACTTTGCCGTGTCGACGCCGTGCTGGTTGTGGTTGACAAAGTTGAACCAGGGCATCATGTGGATCCAGATGCCGCTGTAGCGCGACTGGCGCGAGGCGACGCCTTGCATGTACTCGGTCATCTGGCTCTTGCCGTAGAGCTCCTCGCCGCGCTTGACCTTGTCGACCATTTCGCGCATGTCCATGTCGATTTCGCGGCGGTTCTCGGTGAAGCCGTAGAAGCGGTCTGTGTTTTTGGATGCCGTGTTAGCCACTTTTTGCAACTTTTCCCATGTTCTTGTCCGATGTCCCAAGCTCTTGTGTACGAAAAGGAAGAATGCTGGGTGGGTGGACGCACTGATGGATCTCGAGTAGCAGAGGAAGAAGCCGGCACAGATACCAATGCCACCGGAAAGGCGCATGGCACTGGCAAAGACGCTGCGGGAAACACCGGAGGGAGAAACGCGCTCCATGAGGGTCATGGCAGCGGGGATGGAGGCGCCGAAACCGACGCCGTACAGGTAGTCGCCGGGACGGGCATAGCCGAGGACGCGCTTGAAGTGACTGAGAGGACGAGACGTTAGACCGGAGGTGCTGGACGTTGGCGGACGAGGTGGACGAGCTTACGGGTCACTGTCAATGAGCTGTGAGGCTTGTCAGTCGTCTTGGGTTGGTGAGCAATTGCGGGACGTGTCGTACAGGATAGGGGGTGTTCAGGGCCTTTGCAGGGACCTGCTGCCTCTCTCTCATTGGCACATCGGTGGTACTCGGCATGGCGGCGGTATGTGTGGTTATATCGACGAGAACGACGTCGTCGGTGGTTGCTTGAATGTCGCATCCGCTGCCCGTCGACGATTCTTGGCGTTCGACGCGCTTGGGCCTCTTCCTCCCCGCCTGGGTCAGCGACGACTTGGAAAGCTTCCTTCCGCTTTCACATCACAGTCTGTCTAACATGTCGATCGAGCTCTGCTGTTGATAGAACGTTCAATCTGAGGCCATCTACTTGACACAAGACTCATGAGCAATTCATAGTTCCATGTAAAGTTCTAGTTGTGCTTGTATATCTAACATGATATCCCATTCATCGCTATGCTAAAACACCCTTTGCCCCTCAAGATTGTCCTTTGGCAGCATTGATGACATCCTGCACCAGCTTTTCCGCGTGGGCATAAGTGGTACCCTGTGTATGGCCAGGAGGAGTGAACGGCAGACTTGACGAATCAATCACTCTCAACCCACTCACACCATACACTCTTGCCTTAGAATCTACAACAGCCATCGTGTTGTTTGATCTGCCCATGGCGCAAAGGGCACTACAGTGGTGGATGGCACCGACACCCGTCTCTTGGATCCACTTCAAAATATCTGCGTCGCTGGTGACGTTCAACCCAGGCAGCACTTCGCCTTGGTAGTTACCCAATGCTTGGGCGATCTGGCGTCCGCGCTTGAATCCAGCGACTGCCATCTCTTGGTCTTCGGGGTCGAGGAGCCAGTTGGGCGAAATGACTGGAGCGACGTCGTTGCTAGCGCTCTTGATGGTCATGTTTCCGCGACTGGTCGACGCAACCATCAATACACCAATGGCGCCCAGGTCACTCTTACTCGACGAAGTAGAAGAGAGTGATCTGCCCGTGTTGGACAAGACATATTCAAACTCAGGCCAGTCTTCGGGGAATGCTGCAAAGGCATCCTTGGTCGCCTGGGAAAACTTTGTACGAAGCTCTGAGGGAATATTCTCCCATGCCCAAAAGTCCTCGCCGATGTTGGACAAAGGACCTGATCCGTTAGCGAGGAGTTGTGCTGTCGCCTCGTCCAGTGCCGGTCCTGCGTATCCCAGACGCGATGCCGAGACGGTCGAGATGTTGAACGTGGGACCACCAACATTAGCAGTGTCCCAGCCGTTTTGGCCAACACCTTCAAGAGCCGAGACGACTGAGATGTTGTACTGCTGAAGAGTTGCTTGGGGTCCGATACCCGATACCATCAACAGCTGAGGTGAGTGGTATGCACCAGCCGAGAGAATGACCTCCTTGCGAGCAGTCAGAATGAAAGGCTTGATACCTTCCACGGTCACATTGACTCCGGTAGCACGCTTCTGGCCATCAAACATGATGTTTCGTGCCATACACGACTGATAGACTGTAAGCAAGGGAGCCTTTGATAGCGCAGGAGACAACAGCCCACTCTCCGCAGAGCTTCTCAAGCCAGTCACAGGGTCGATTGTGCTTGGGAAGTAGCCGTAGCCACGTAAATCACCAGAGTTGAAGTCTGGGTTTGGCTTGACACCGAGAGAAGCGAAAGCGGCCGGTCCATAAGAGGAGATTGCATTGGCGTAATTGTTGTACGACAGCTCAACACCAGCTCCAGGGATGTCGTACCCCTCAAGAGTGTAGTTGATACTGGCGTTCGACGGCCTAACTTCTTCGTTGGGAATGTTGAAGTGGAAGGTTCGCTTGAAGAAGGGTTCCATATTCTCAAAGAGATAGGCATCGTCGCCTACGTGGTCGGCAAACACTTGATAGGCACCTGCGCTGGATCTATGCCGACCTGTTAGCGAAACATCTTGAGTTTAAATATCAGATTCACTTACCTATGATAGATCATCTGATTACGCTCTGAACTGCCACCAAGACATTTTCCTTGCGCATAATGGTATACTCTGTCGTTCGCTCCACCCTGGGGCTCCGTTGCCAGACCCCAATCGATCAGAGGTTGCCATTCGTCAGGATCGGCGCTGGCAAACTGCTCCGAGTAGTACGGAATTTGACTCCAGTTCGTGTTTGAGATTTCTGCAAAAGAACCGGCCTCGATAACTGCGATAGTTTGGTTTGGTAGTTGCTCGGAAAGACGGGTTGCGATGACTGATCCGGCGAGACCACCACCAACGATCACGTAGTCATATGTGGCATTTGCACCTGGCAAGCCAAACGAGCTGCCAGTAAGTCTGCCATTGGTCAGAACCTGGGTGAGTAGAGGAGCAGCCGACACCAAGGAAGATGCGACCAAAGATAGGGATGCAAGCGAAAGAGCAACCATGATGAACACTGGACTTGAATTTCGAGAAATGACGGCCAAAAAGGCTTCTTTATATCTTGTACCTCTCTCTTCGACTTGTCGGAGCTTTCAACGGATATCAGAGCGCTGGTCAATTCAAACAAGCAGATCAAGCTCATGCTTTGACCGGATGTAGCATGATCACTGCTATCTTGTGCACAGATGAGAGGCCGACGGATTTCCTTTTGCATAGCATAGCAGCGGAATCCTTGTGAAGTTGCGAGCTTGTCAATCACCGTTTGCGGAGTCTTGCGAGGGCGCATGGTCGAGGGCCAATCTCAATCTCCATGGAGGAAAAAGTTACGATGAGCTTGATGGCTGATCGTTTGGTCTTCTCCGGATGCGAGCAGGGATATGGTTGTTGATCGCGTTTTGGCTCCCTTGGATCCGACGACAGTGACGTGCGGCTCTGGTGCTTATACCCGAACAGGAAAGATGCGCTGATGCGCTGCTAGTTAGCGGATCAACTCCATATGATAGTCGAGTCTGAAGCTTTTGCTGTATCAATACAGGTCAAGGGATACAGACTGCAGTCAGACGTAGGAAGATGTAGACGAGGAGGCTCCTGCTCGAGTGAGTGGGAGCGTCTGGAGACCGAATTGTGATCATGTGGATCCTTGCGTACTTCCTGCGACTTATTGTGATGGGGATGCTATGCAGCAGGAAATGAATCACTGAGCATTTCTCAACTGGGACATCAAGATCTTATCAGACCAGCTGAATCGGCGAAGTGCAGTGACAAGTTGATGCTCGTAGAAGAGTGGTGGTAGAAAACTAATGGACAGGGTGACCTTGCGACTTGCTCAGGACGATACTGTACCCCACAAACCTTGGCATCTGACCTCCAACACCTTCACTGGCGCGCATTCATCTGGTCGCAAAGCATACAGCAAACCATCACCACATTCAACCTTGATTTCTCAACTGCCGTCCTATCCTTTGCCTCGCACTATCCACCTCACACAACCCACCATGGCCTCACCAGCCACCGAAACGGCACAAAAGAGCGCCTCCAACCCACCACAATCACAACCAGCACCATCAACCACACCCGCACCCACCACGGCACAAACAACCCAACCACCCACCGACCAACAACCCACCAGCACCGCCGACGACGGCCTCTCGCGACGCCCGCGCGACGCCCGCCTCATCCACCTCATCCTCTCCGCCCAAGGCGTGCACAGCTACCAAGAACGCGTGCCCCTCCAACTCCTCGACTTCGCCTACCGCTACACTTCCTCCGTGCTAGCCGACGCCTTCCGTTTATCTTCTGAAGGCTATGCTTCCGCCCCCGGCGCACCCACAAACTCCAAGCGCAGTGAAGCCACCGATGGCAGTAATATCACTGTGAATGCGCTGCGTCAGGCCATTGCTTCGCGCCAGGATTACCAGTTCCAGGGCGCGTTGCCCAAGGAGTTTATGATGGAGCAGGCGGTCGAGAGGAATAGGGTTGCGTTGCCCAAGGTGCAAAAGTCTTGGGGTGTGCAGTTGCCGCCGGAAAAGTATTGTCTTACGGGCACGGGCTGGAGTTTGCGCGACTTGTGGGAGGAGGATGAGGTCGTCGAGGACGAGGAGACGACGACAAGAGAAAACAATGGGGACGTGAGGATGGAAGGAGTGGGAGACGTCAAGCTTGACGGTGCCGAGGAAAAAGATGCAATGGACAGTTTCGAGGATGTGTTTGGAGGTGGTGCTCAGGGCGATGGGGATGGAGACCAGGAGATGGCCGAGGCTTGAGGATGAACGTCTCGGAAAGGACGGAAGTTGCAAAAGTGCTGCTTTATACACAACAGGAACGAATCATGCATCTTCGAAGAGGCGTTTTGGGACAGGAGGGTCGGCGCATGATCACAGAAGATATTATACCCTGCACAAATGGACATGCGAACTTGGCATACTTGCAAGACGACTGAGCAGCTGACGGATAGTGTCCATTGAAATTAACCCCTTGGAGCCCTTTCGACTCGGCAAGAACGACCAAGCCCTTTCAATACACAGCACGACTAGGTCTCGCTAGAAAACGAAGAGCCCGGTTGCAGTGTGCTTTGTATACGGTTGCATGTTAGCCACTGGCAAGCCTCGATGGCCGAGATACGAGAGCAGAAAAACGACAAGATGACCGGACGATCAAGGTCGGGTTTGTGTTTCTTCTGACCCGTGTCCAGAGGGTGAAGACTTCTGAAGGTCTGGTGTCTCCCGGGTGTTCAATGTGTCTTGTTCGGCTTTCTTGCGCAAGCGCCTCTCCTTGACTCGTTGTTTGATGCTCTCTCGATACTCTGGATCATTGGCGTAGCGTTCTTGGCGTCTGGCGAGAAGAGCCTCTCTCCATTCAGAGTCGTTGGTGTAGCGCTCTCGCAGTCCGGCGAGAAGAGCCTCTCTATGTTCAGAAATGTTGGTGTAGCGCTCTCTTTTATGCGCCAACCTGGCTTCTCGAAATTCGGAGTCATTCTGATATCGCTGACGAGATTTTTGTTGTAGAGCTTTCCGATACTCGGGATCGTTGCTATAGTGCTTGTTGCGACGCTGGCGAACAGTTTCTCGATTATCAAGAGTTGCATACCACTTCAGGGCCTGGTCGATTTTTTTCTTACGCCAGACGGGGTCGATGGGGTATCGCTTGCGGGAGTACTTGCAACCATTTTCGATTTGCTTCTGACGATACACGGCATCTGTAGCATATCGCCATCGTTGATAGGCATTCAATTCATCTCGGGTCCAGGATCTTACGGGTCCAGGAGGGCGGGTGAATTCAGGGACAGAGGAAGAGCATCTGACCCAAAGTTTTTGTATGACAGAAAGGGGTGAAGTGATGGAGCGGAAAGGTAGCAAAAAGAAGGCCATGACTTGGGCCAGTTGAATTGATGAAGGCAAAGCGTCTTGTCGTCTACAAGGGGCGGCTGTTAGTGGTCAGGGTGAAGGCAGCCTTTGTATGAAGCAGCAGGCTGTATTTGTTGGACTACATGGGTGCACGAGTGTGTTTACCTAGTCTAGACGAGAAATATTGATATTGGTTAGGACGTGTCGATAAAAGTGGTGCGAGAAGGTGGTGGTGGTTGGCCAAGACTTGCAACAACGACTTTTGGCCGCGGCTTCTGGCTGGCAGCTCTGGCCGTGACGGCTTCGGCGATTGATTGCGCGCTGGTATAGAAGATCGAACACCACACACCCGCTCCACCCACACCCTCACCGTCGCCATGTTTGTCCGTCGCGTAGCTTCTGGCCTGGCCAAGCGTGCCGTCTTCCGCCCCGTCGCCGCCCGCCCCTTCTCGTCGTCCTTTGCCCGCTGTGAGCCGCTCCACGCTGCGCATACCCATTGAACATGCAACTAAGAAGCCACCAGTCGACGCCCACAGCGACCCCAAGCCCGGCCAACACTCCAACAAAGTCAAGCCCTTCGAGGGTGCGTCCACCTGCCTCCCATCTGTCTGTCCTCGCCCAATTGACTGACGCCGTCCCGTTGCGCAAATTTAGAGATCCAGGACGAGCATGACCTGATGCCCGCCGGCGCCGAGCCCGGTACCGTGCCCACCGACATTGACCAGGCCACCGGTCTCGAGCGTCTCGAAATCCTCGGAAAGATGCAGGGCATCGACGTCTTCGACATGAAGCCCCTCGACGCCAGCAGAAAGGGTGCGTAACATGGCTGCTGCCCGAACACATCACACCACCCGCCAAGACATTGACATCCGCCTGCAGGCACCTTGAAGGAGCCCATTGTCGTCCGCTCCTTTGGCGACGAGCAGTACGTCGGCTGCACCGGCTCCCCCGCCGACTCGCACGTCGTCAACTGGTTGACCATGTCGCGCGACCGCCCCATCGAGCGCTGCCCCGAGTGCGGCTCCGTCTACAAGATGGACTACGTCGGCCCCCCAGAGAGCCACGACGCTCACGGCCACCACGGTGAGCACGTCGGCCGTACGATCGCCCTTCTGTCTTCGCTCCCCCTTCCCTCCCACTGACTTCTCTTATAGACGCCGACACTGACGGCTCGCACAACTTTGACGGCGAGCCCAAGACCCTCGCCGACTTTGTCCGTCCCGAGTACAGATAGACTTGCTTTCCAAATTCGCTTGGAGACTGGGAGAGGTTGCGATAAAACTGTATCATAGCGTGCAATCTCATCCCGGCTTTTGGCTCTGTTTTTCTCCTTATAAACACAAGAATAATCCTACACTGTAAAGCTTGTCCAGGTCAATGTGGTATCGTGAGATTGATGAAACTCTGCCTGACCGAGGCATGGTCCAAGTATGCTGAACATGATGGAACTAATATATTCCTATGCTATCGAGGAAGCAAATGTCTGCAACACCGAAACACATGGACACAAGATCTAAAATAACAAAATCGGTATTGGCAAATCATAAGCACGAGAGAGGGATTAGCCAAGGACGACTACAATCACGAAAAAGGGAAATATACGATGGGAATACACAAACTCAACAAGGACGCAAGAAGTAGTCGAGGGCAAAAAATTTTTGGGATCAGAGAAGCAAGTATCATATTCGGTTATCCCATCCACTCATCAAGAGCAGAAAGAAAGAAAAAAGCACCATTTCGCCATTTGCGCCATTGCGCCATTGCTACCACGCGAACCAATCTCGACATCCCCATCGAAAACCAGGAACCCCAGAGAAGAGCAGAGAAAAGAAAGAAAAGAAAAAAAGCAAGCAAAGCATCACTCATCATAATCATCATTGCCCATCAACCCTCTGCATCATCCTTCAAGCGACAAAGCGTCTACCAATCAACCCAGCATTCCCAGCTTGATCAGGAACCTGCACGATACTCGGCAACGAGACCCCAGAAGAAGCCTCAGACACAAGCACCGTACTAGCAACAGCAGTAACATAGCTAGTCACAATCTGCGTGGCCGTCTTTGTTGCAGCAGCGGGACTCTGAGCCTTGTTTGCGACATCAGACATGGTGATGTAGTCGGTCACAGTAACAAAACTAGGAAGCTGAGGAGGTCCGGGCGAGAAGAAAGGTAGAGATGGGTTGCCTGAGGCGTGGCTGGGGAAAGGGTTTTGGGAAGGTCCTGAGGTTGCAGAAGAGGCGTTAGCGAAAGGGAAGGGAGGGACAGGGATGGTGGGGAGGTCGGTGGACTCACTGGTGTGGGGTGGTGAGGTGGTTGAGTAAGCACCAGACGAAGAGACCGATGAAGGGACCAAAGAAGAAGTTGAAGAGGTCATGGCGGCAGAAGGTGAAGTCGAAGCAGCAGCAGTAGTAGAGGATCCAGAAGCCCCAGCAAGAGTGTACAGAGCACTCGTGGTAAAAGCAGTTCTCGACTTGAAGTCCGAGACAGCCTCAGCTTGAGCGTCCTGCTGAGCAAGCGTGTGGACCGGAGGAGCATTGCTAATCGACTCGACAATCTCAATCTCGGCGCAAGAAGTGTAGTATTCATCCTTGCCGTCAGGGTAGACGCCAACACCAGCCTCAGTGGGCCACTGCCAAACCCAATAGACAGTAACAGTGTCGCCAGTCTTGTAGGTTGAAGGAATGTGCACATCAGTCTCGCACCACTGCTCAACATTGGAGTCGGGCTGGCCAAAGACGTGATCGGGAAACTCTGTTTGACGTGCGAGAGAAATGGCGCCAGAGTTGATTTGGTGGCAGCGCCCGTCGTCAAAGTTCTGGGCGGCAATTTGGGCACCACGCGAGTCTCCGCCAGTTCCGGCAGTGTTCCACTCGAGGACATCGGCAATCTTTTCAGTGTCGGAAGGCTTGGTGGTGGCGTAGACAAACACAGTGCCGCCAGCCTTGGGCTTGCCAGGCTGATTTTGAGGCAGAGTGACGTGGCCATTCTCAAGGTACTTCATGGCGATGTAGGAACCAGGGGCAGCCTGGAGGCGAGGGTACTTGGCATTGGCGTAGTTGGAGACGCGCTGGTTCGGGTGGCAGAGGAGATCAGTCTTGTCGATACGCGTGCGGCCCGAGCTAAGGGCTGGCAGCAGGTAGTCCATCGAGTCGCCGTTGAAACCAGGATCAGTGCGAGCGACATAGCCGCGAGGGTAGCCATAGTCGCCAGTGTAGTTGCCAGTAGTCGAGTCAATGACCTGCATCTCCTCGACCCAAGAGTGAGCAGATGCGCGACCAAGGACGGCAGCAATAACGGAAGCAGTAACAAGGAACTTCATTGTGGTAGATGGGTGTCTTTTTTGATGTGCTTGGAGAGATGTGTTGCTGGAATACAGACGTGTTGTAGCGCAAGAAAAGAGATTTGGTGACAAAAGATCCTCGAACCTGCGAAGGAATATCTTTGTAGACTTGCTGTGAGAGAGAGAAGATTGTCGATTCTTTTTTTCTTGCTTCGAGAACTTGATGTCTTTGACGAGTGGTAGGATTGTCTTGGACTTTTGATCGCTGGAGGCGTCAAGTTCTTTCTTTTTGTTATGTCTGAGATGCGGGTTTTCGAGAACCTTCAAGGCTGGTCGAGGGTATGGTTATGTAGACGGATAATGCCAGAAGAGACACAAGAACCTGAAAGAAGACAACAAGGGCGTCCGGCGCAGGATGAATGAACGGGACTAATGCCTGCACAAAGGAAGTCGAATGTGGCACAATGGCGACAATGACCTTGACAGCACGGAACTGGGGGAAATGATTGTGGGCGTTAAGCGAGCGGCAATAACCAGTATTGTTGGATGAATGAGAGTGAAGAACAATTGAACAAAGATCGTCAACGGTGAGAAAAAATTTGGTGGTGAGCGTTGTGGAAGTGAGGTTGTTGGCGTGTGATGTTGTTGTTTGCGCTTTGGTTACTGCGCCGCGCTAGGTCCAGCTAGCGATGCAAACGAGCAAGAATTGAGAACCACCGGTGACCGTGAGATTATTCCAAAGAAGAAGAAACTGGTTGCTTGTAGACACCTTAACACCACCAATGCAAGAAATGATCACAGAAAAGGATTAAACTGCCTGCAGCTGTGTGACCGGGGAACGAAAAGAGAAATGTACTCAAAGGACAGCGACAGCCAGACAACCTCGAACCGGGAATGTGGAATCTTGTATGTGACACTCAAGGATGGCCTGTGTGTATATGGCAGGCTCACGAGGTCCTGTTGAGGGTATCAGGCCCAGACTCCCAAGCAAACAATCGATATGTTTCATCGACCATCAAGCCCTGGCGGCAGTTCTGGTATATCGCGCGCATATCCAATGGCTTGTGAACTTGGACTTGTTTCTGGATTTTCTGAGACACATGCAGCCGCCACGTGTATACCGACATCCTTAGCAAGATGCTATACCTAACTGTTTTGATGGGGCGCTGAGCCATGTGAACGTCGCAAGCCCACAAGACATGCTAATGAGCCTCACACGTCACATCAGGACTACTCAACAAAGGACTGAAAAGGCCATCTCTTTGTCTTGCCATACAATCTCACATACACTCGACCTCAACGAGTCCACAATGTCTCGAGGTTTCATGCAAGACAATTCGTCTTTGCACTTTTCGAACCCATCTTTTCACATCACGGTTTGACAAAGCGCTGTGTGCGACTCGAAACTCCATCGCTTTTGGCAAGGAGCAAAGAGTGATGAGAAGCAAAGGACGAGGTGAGGTTTCACGCACGTCCAAAGCCGCGCTTGCGACGCCAGTTTGATTGGCCACCTCCAACTTCAATCTCTCTCCATCTCGCGCCCGGAAATCTCTTCTAGGCGCGCGCTGGAGAGCACGATAACTCGGTTTGAGACTTGATGTGTGATGCACGCATGTATGGTATGCATTCGATCCTACGGTTGTCGAGGTGCGAAAGTCGAAACCGGACAAAGGCCAAGGATGCCCCTCCTCGATTGCTTCTTTTCTGCAGCTGCCCTCGGAGTCAGCGGGTACTTGCGTGTGAATGCCTCTCACAGATCAGGTAGTTCTGCGGGGTGCTAAATGATGCTGCGATCGATGACAATAGTCTCATCGGAAGTGTTTCTCCGCTGTCGGCACCCATACAACCATGTAGGACATAGAGGTGGACTTATTGGAGACGTCTCCGCTCCATCCATCGGAATTGCGGAACTGCCTTTGCCACGGAGATCCTGCCGTGTTCCATCAAAAGAAACAAGACGGCATGTTGCGTGTACAATGCTTATACGTGCGGCTGAAAAAGAAACTCCCATGCGCAGATCGATACCCAAGAACGCTCAAAGGTTGCATCTCCGAGAAGATCACGATATGAGGCTTATAGGTGCTAAGCGGCATAGCCAAACTCATTAATTGTCTATCTTATAGGGCTACTTAGGCAGTATTCTTGCCTAGACCTTCTTTGTATCGCGCAAGGCAGCGGTCTCTGCATACCTTGTGGTCGACCATTGGTCGTGGGTATCCCGCCTTTTCTGCTTCCTTTGCCGCACCTCTGCCGTAAGGGTCGTGTATTGCTTTACCCTTGATGCCCGCCAACTCTGGCAACCACTTTCGAATGTACTCGCCCTGTTCGTCGAATTTTTCACTCTGCAGCAGCGGGTTGAAGACACGAAAGTAGGGTTGCGGGTCTACGCCTGTGGATGCAGCAAAACCCCATCCACCATTGTTGGACGCAAAGTCTCCATCGATGAGGTGTTCCATGAAATACCTCTCGCCCATCCGCCAGTCGAGTAGTAGATCTTTG
This sequence comes from Aureobasidium sp. EXF-10728, assembly GCA_023848605.1. NCBI lineage: Eukaryota > Fungi > Ascomycota > Dothideomycetes > Dothideales > Saccotheciaceae > Aureobasidium > Aureobasidium sp. EXF-10728. The sequence continues at coordinate 18,225 of SWBG01000100.1, forward strand.
GCCAGGAAGCTGGCGACAATCATTCTGCATCTGTTATGCATATCTGGTCATCGTTAGTCCTGTTTTGGTCACGTTGATGGAGATGGAGAAATTCTTACAGGCCATAGAATGCATCTGCCGGATCGCTGCATCAACGATGGGAAAGCCTGTCCTGCCTTCGCACCAACGAGTAAAATGCTCATCATTATACTCCCACCTGACCTTTGTATATTCGTATTTGAAAGGTTTAGACATGCACACATACGGCCAGTGTGCCAGTACGTGTTTGTAAAAGTCTCGCCAGGCGACCTCGGAGATCCAGGTCTTGATGCCTTCGTTGCCGGCATCTAGCTTTGTAGATGTGTTGATGTTGCGAGCACTCCTGATGGCTGTCCTTGCGGCCAGAGTGCCGGTCGAAAGGTGCACGGATATGACACCAGTGCTGTTTGCAGCAGGAATATTCCGAGCGTCTTTGTAATTGCTAATCTTCTTTTCCAAGAACTTGCCGAGGCGATCGAGAGCCTCGTGCTCACCAGGCGGCCAAAGCGACTTGAATCGTTCCTTTTCTTCTTCACTGAGCTTCTTGTTCTCGGGTGCCGGAGGTATCTCCGTGTTGAACAAGTCTGAGTACTTTTCACGAGCCGAAGCAGGATTCTGATGCGGTGCAGCGAACTCGTCCAATAGTGTAGGATTCTCGTGGAGATGTCGGATCCAAGCTTTGTACCACGGTGTGTAGACCGAGTATTGCTTGCCTTGGCCCGTTGTGAGATCGCCTGGAGGGACTACAACATCATCGTGGACGGCATGGAAGTCGATGCCTTTCTCAAGACATGAAGTCGTCAAGCCAGCCTCCCTCCTTAGTTCGTCAACCTCGTACTCGATGTTTGTAAAGATGTGTTTGGCTCCCCAAGCTTGACATAGCTCGGTGATTCGTGCTGGCGCATTCTTCCGTATCTCAACGGTCTCGACATACAGGGGAATGTCCTTCTTGGCCAAATCTTCCTTGAGTACCTGCAGCGTCCTGAGCTCAAAATCAACACGTACGGGTGCAGTCAAATGAGCTTGGTAATCCTGTGGGCTGACGATGAAAAGACAGATCAGAGGCACACCCTTTGACTTTGCCTTTTCGCTCGCCAGATACAGAGCACGGTTGTCTGTTGTGCGCAAATCGCGCTTGAACCAGTGTACCACAGCCTGACCTACGTCAATCTTGTTGCGCGCGAATGCCGTCTTTTGTACAGCCTGAGTAAGCATCTCGATGGGACGAGGGATCTGATTGGCGTTGTAGGCAGCGCATCGTTCGTTGGACATCTCTGCAGGGTAAAAGTCGCGTTGTATGACTCCATATTTTTCCTCCAATGTCTCGCGATTGGGGTCTTGATAGTCTGCTGACTCGGATTTGATCTTGGTCTCTGGCTCGGTCTTGACGTTTGACTTGATCGAGGGCTGCAAAGCGTCAAAGGCCGTCTTCTTGAGCGCAGGGGCTTCGGAGGGCGTGCTGGAGGTTGCTTTGCGCTTGGGCGGCATCGTGTAGGGTCTCGGATAGCCAAAGATTGCTCGTGTGGGCGTGATGGTTCTGAGGACGCGTCTCAAGTTACAGGCTCGGGCGGCGGCGTGTCGCATGTACTCGAGTACAGTCTAGGCAGTAGCGAATGAGACGATACAATGACATGGCGACGGGCATTGTTCAAATTAGGTGTGAAGTGCTTCTTTGTTGCAACGGCCGATTCATGGGTTAACGCGTAGAGCGTGTGAATCGATCGCCAAGTGACGTCAATCATGTCGCCCTGAGACACTCCAACTCAGAGCGCCAGCACTCTACTACACAGCCTCATGTTGGGGACATGCTTCCGAACTATCCATACAGACTCATGCCATACGAGCGGTCTAGACTACCGTCCATTCATTCCTTATCCGCCACAACCTTGATCCATGAGGACTGGTCTCTCAGCTGATCACACCAGCTGCTCTCCACACAACACCTTCGATGATACCAGCCCATCTGTAAAGTGCCTTTTTGTCGCCTGCTTGAATTGCCTCAACGAGTCCTGGGTACGTGTCTCCAGCATATCCCGTCCACTTGCCAGGTGCAAACACGACATGCTTGAACCAGCTTCTTCCGTCGAGTCCCTTTGGGAACAAGAAGGCACGCTCGAGCATCTTGTACTGTGTGTTGACAGCTCGGATCTCGGCGAAGAGTCTGCTGGTGGCAGCAGGGTTGTGCTTCGACTCTGCCGCAGTCGCTTGTACAGCCAGACCAGCCGCGCGCGCGTCAAAGCTGTGCGCTGCACGCTGGAGGTGCTCGATGGCCAGGTCAAGGTCAGCGAACATGGGAACATCTTCCTCCTCTTTGTCCCTATAAGCCATGCCCGATGCGTTGGCCATATGCTTGACGCTGTCAAGATATTTCTCGAGACTGGAAGCGTAATCGCTCGCGTTGAAAGGAATAACAGCTTTCTCACTCAGCGACGCTGCAAGGAGAGACCAAACCTTGGTCGCTGCGATGTGGTACTGGAAGGTTGGGTCCCCATACTTGACCATCCAAGCGTAGCTGTCAAAGTTGCTGTGATAATGGTAGATAGGGTCCAATGGTCCAGTTTTTCCAAACCCAAAGTCAGCGCTGGGGATACCAGCAAAGTCCTGGAAGGCTGTGAAGTCGGAACCAGATCCCATGGTTCCGATATGTTTGTCCCACAAGTCATACACGGTCGATCCTTCGATAGTCTGGTTTGGCGATTGGATGGACTTGGTCACATCGTAGATGGCTTGGTTGAGCAGAGGCGCAGCATTGGCGTTGAATCTAGTGCCACGGGTGCCGACATCAACGTTGAGGTAAGCAACAGCAGAACCCTTGAGCCATGGCAGGTAATCTTCAACCCATTCAGTCGAGCCCACAAGGCCATATTCTTCACCATCCCAGCTGGCAAACACAATGGTTCTCTGCGGCTTCCAGCCCTTGGATAGAGCAACGCCAAACGAGCGAATCACCTCATTGAGAGCTGCAGATCCCGAGTTGGGGTCGGCACCTCCAATTATCCACGCATCCCTGTGGTTTCCGAGAACAATGACTTCGTCTGAAAGAGATCCGTTGATGACACCGATAGTGTTCCAGATGGGCGTGATGGTGTAATTCTGCAGGTTCATCAAATTGATGGTCACGGACGGTGGCGAAGGACCGATGTTGTAAGAAACATTTTTGTGTTCAAGACCGCCCTTGTGCCAACGAGCAGGGAAGGATGAAGCATTTGGCCCGTGACCGTTCAGAGCCTGGAGTAGAGGAATAGCCTCGGCGTATGAAATGGGCAACGAAGGGATCGAGGGTGTGGACGCATTTGCAGCTTTGCGAGGCACACCAGGCTTCGAGGCATATCCAGGAGTAGTGGGGTCGCCGGGGAACTGACTTAGGTATTGCACACTGCCTCTCTGCACAGAGCTGGGGTTTCGGGCAGGACCCTCAGGGTATGGCTTGTAGCCATTGACTTCGGTGACCAGGCCGTCATCACCAGGATCGCTGTAGATGATTGTTCCTACCATGCCCAGCTCCTGCGCTCTCTTGACTTTGAGACCTCTGAAGATACCACCATATCGCACAAGAGCAATCTTGCCCTTCAGCTCGATACCTGCAGCAACCAGGTTCTCAAAGTCGGTATAGGTACCAAAGTTACAGTAGACGTATTGCGCAGTGACGTTTCCGCTGGCCGAGTAGCCGTGGAAGGTAGGCACGCGGTCTTTCAGACCGGTTGTGGGATCTTCTTCCAAAACGTCTTCCTCGAGAGTGGCCTCGAAAGACACCTCCCCGTCCCTTAGCAGAGCAAGTCTGTGATCAAGCGGATAGTTGATGTAGACTTCGTATGGCACGACCTCGCTCTTGACTCCAAACTCTTCCCATCTGTCTCTCGTCCAGACAGCCTGACTCAAGTTCTGCCCAGCAAGATGTGGGCCGGCCGTGTAATAACGCGACCACTCTTTGGCCTTGTCCGGGTCGGGTGTGGTAGAGAGGATGTCTTTGAGGTCTGAGTAACTCAAGCCATCGCCAGCAGGCCACTGCGAGTGTGGTGGATTCACGGGGCCGGTCAGGCTGTCCCATGGCACGATTTTATCCAGCTTGTCGTCACCGAACAGGTCGCTCCGACCAAAGGCGGAGGACAAAAGGGCGAGTGCAAGCGTGGTAAGCGGTAGGACGACCAGAGCTATGGTGCAAAAACGACGAAGCTGTGCTGTTTTAGCAACCCGTCTTTGCATGTATCCATCTTCAACGGAACCATAAACTCGCAAACAAACTCACAGTATGGTTTCCATATCGATCACGATGGGGTCGCACACCAACGACCTGGATGAGTGGGGTCTGCTCGTCGTTGGAGGACATGTTTTGAGCAGTCTTCTGTTCTCTCATCTCCCTCATCATGAGAGCGATGCGTGACTGGGAGAAGAAGCAGGTCGCGAGGGAGTGACAAGCCCAAGCAGTAATCTGATCATTGATACATGGCAGCCATCCTCTCTTCTACTCCACTTCTGCTAGCAGATAGGGCGTTTGCGTGACCGACGACCTTCCAACTTGAGCTTGGATTCGCCGACTCGGTGATGTCATGGGTCTTGGCAGTTCCTCAGGCGTGCCTGTGAAGCATCCTCCGGACTTTGCTGCGATTCGTCTCTGCTGTGAGCCTGTGACAGGTATCGATTACGCCAAGCATATCTGTTGATGCTGCCGTGAGTGTTCTAGATCCTGTCAAGCACATCGCCATAAACTCCATCGCTTGTTGGGGCACTCAAACTTCCAGAGTGTCCGCTCTTCCCACCGCAATCATACCAGGCGTAGAAAATCACGTTGAGAGAAACAAAGTCTGAGCAACAGCTCACAGCTGTCAGGCTTCGCGAAAAGATGGGTCTTGGATACACGATTGAGGTCGAATCCTTTTCTGGCTTTTAATCGGCATACCTAGCTGCGGTCCGTCAATGGAGTACTCCTTCGATATCCAATCATTGGGGTCTTTATGGCATCGACCACGGATTCTCCGCGACACGCCCGAGTGGTGGCTGAGGTTGGGATTTAGCTTGGTTTTGCAAGTTTGGGAGCGTAGGTCTCCATACTTGCGCGGCAACCAAATGCTGGGCCCTGGATAGGAGGTCGTCCGATACGCCATGGGTGTGAATCTCTTTGGCCATCTGTTGCGCCATACTCCGGTCATCGATTGAGTTGAGTAACGAGACCAGCGTCCTGAGTGTGCGATTTTCGTCCTGAAGTTTACGCATCTCAACCTCGAGGTTGCGTTGATAGCGCAAGAGCTCTGCTTCCCTCTCGACCATTTGTAAGGTCGGGAGTGAAACTGGATGGTATGGGCCAAGGTTGTTTGGCGAACTAGAGCCAGAAGTACCACCTGGCTCCGGAGCAGGATTCAGCAGGAGTCGCACTGGAACTCCGCCCGATGGATTGGTATATGATGAGGGAATTGGCTCGGGTAACAGAGCCTGAGTCGTGCCTCCCGTGTGAAGAGGTGACTTTTTCAATACCTCGATTTCCTCTTCCAATTTCTTGATGGAGGTGATTTGTTGCTCAATCTTCTGTTTGTATGCAGCAACGCGGGACTGATTGGGCTCGAGGTCATATGTGCACGTCGCCACGCTGCGTTTTGTACAATTGCTGCACGCAGGCTTTTTGCCATCGCACTAGCAAGATGGGTCAATAAAAGCCCATACCGGTGGATAAGAAGCAGACCTTTGTTTTCCGTCGTCTGCAGTCCTGACAAGCAACACTCGCTAAAGGCGCCCGCTTCTTCGGCGGTGCAGTGGAAGGCCCGCTTGATCGTGACGGACTCGAAGTCGAATCCCCAACCGAGTCACCAATCTGGATAAGGGCTGCATTCGGATGATGGGAATCCGAAGAGGAATTGACAGACGGCTCTTCCTGATTCATGGCTGCTCATAAACATGCCAGAACAGGATAGAGATGCCTTACTGGCTACGCGGCAAAGCGGTAGGAAAGTAGGTGAGCGAAAAGCTTATAGGGAAGGAAAAAGTCGACGGCACAAGGACGATATATAAAGACAGAAGATGGACGGTCTGTCGCGGAACGGGAACCGGGACGCAGCTCTTGGGCGTTGGTGCAAATCAAAGTAAAAAGAATACAGACTTTAGAGGAGTGGAAGCGTGAAGAATCATGATTTGCCTCCTAAGATTTGCAGGAACAAGAGCTTTTAAAAAGTGCTATCTTTCCGGAAGGTCGATCGGCGGGCTACTGTAGGGCAATATTAGGCGTCTGTGGGGTCAAAAGGTGGCAACAACAGATGATCGGTGAGCGGTGGCGCACCTACTTGTACAGTACCTGCCAAAACGCATAGGCAGGGAGCTTGGAGGTCGCTCCGGAAGCGGAGTCTTCGCCGATTGAAGAGGCGGACTCCGATTCAGGGTCGAGACGCGGCCGGCAACACGAAGACGCGAAGTCTTTCTGCCCAGGCATGAGCAACTGTGCAACGACGGCATTCTACACAAACACGACATGGTATACAATGGTGTTTTGAACGCGCTGCACGTCAAGTAGCGAACCGAAGATTGCTATCCTCATCAGACATGTAGCAGGCGTCTTGCGGCGGCCTGCGACCACCACAGTGTTCCTCTGTTGCGCTCGTGACTACCTGACCAAGATGAGCTCGCCGTCACTACCATCCTTGTCGTCTCTACAGCGTGAGCCACGTCCGCAAGGGTTCGTCACAGCCAGGTCTGTCCTCGTCGACCTCGAATCGCGACACAGTCGCAGTCCAGACGTGATTGCCCCTCCCGAAACCCGCAAGAGAGGACGACCGAAAAAGGCCACCAACACAGATGATGCTCCTGTCAAACCACGGATTCAGAAGAAGACGACAGCCACTGATGATTGTCCTGACCTGGGCGACGTAGACAAAGCTCCTGCAAAATCTAAGGCGCGACAGAAACAGGCTGCAACCACGGATGAGCAGGAAGGGGCGACCAATGCGGCCCCTGCAAAGAAGAGAGGTCGTCCAAAGAAGGCAGTTGCCAATGAGGATGTTGCGACTGTCTCTACAGACCCAGTCGACGTCACGAGGCCTATAGTAAAGCGAGGAAGGAAGAAGGCCATCGAGTCCGCAGATACTCTTGACAACGATGTTACTGCTGGAAAGCCCAAGCCGCCACCCAGGCCTCGCAAGACAAAGGTCACGACCAAATCCAAGTCAATTGACAATGGTCCGCCAGCCGCCCTTGAAGCTCCTGCTGTTGACACTACGGAAGCATTAGACTCTGATTTGCAGCCCGTTGCTCAGGTCGAAGCTACGATAGAGGCACTTGATCTTGATCTCGACCCGGCTCCAAAACGCAGACGAGACTGGACTCCGCCGACAGAATCGGCCCTGCCTCCTTCCTTCCAGCAGAGCAGCGACACTTCGCCCAACCCTGAAGCTGCTGCCACCCATGACCCTGTGGACGACGATCATGTTGGTGATGCCTCAGCAGCATTGAGTTTCACCAGGCTTGTAGGCGATTTTGGTTATCAAGAGAACAATCCCAAACCTCCACCATCTCTATCTCGAACCCCGAGCGACGGACCCACCACCAAGCGAAAACGCTTGGAGCCTATCGATGTGGCTGCGCCTGAAGAACCGAAGAAGCGGAAGAGAAAAGCTGCAGAGCCGAAAGAGCCAAAAGAGCCAAAAGAACCAAAGCCCAGACCGCCTAAGAAGCCGAAAGCGCCCAAGAAGAAACCGCTCACTATTACTGCTCTTGCTACCGCGGCCTATCTCCCGCACCCGACCATCAGCGAAGGTGATCAGACCAAGTTGATTTCGGACTTCTTTCCACAACCACAATGCGAGAACGCTGCTCTTCCTACGCATGAAGCCGATGTTGTCAAGCCGACAGAATCCACAAAGGGACGTGCTCTTGAGGACAAGCCCGCGCCAAAACGCAAAAGAGCCACGAAGAAGGTACATATTACAGTGCCTGAGGTTCATATCAAGTTGGACTCTCCAGAAGCTGCTCGTGAGAATGCCAAAAGACAACAATGGTTGTTCGGAAGCTCAAGCCAGCTAGCTGCGGCAGAATCTCCTACCGAGCTTCGCGATCTACAGCAGGCATTGAAGGAATCTGAGGACATGATTTCTTCGCAGCACTTAGACGTTTCACGTGCCACGAGTTATGCTCATGTACCATCTGCCCCGCATGGAACCAGTCTTTCTGTTGGACAAGCTGATAGAGCTCTGTGGATGTCTGCTGCGCGAGACTTTGAAGACTCGACCTTTGCATCTGATGAAAGTCACGATCGTGATGATCAGGTTGTAGCAAGCGATGATTTGCCACAACCGCAATATCCTCTCCATCGCACGACATCAGCTCCCCCTTCTCATCCACTAGAACCACACATTGAGGTGTTGACGATATCGTCGTCGGCTCCTAAGGAGCTCGAGTCGCCGGACTCCGGGTATGTGGATGTTGACCAAGTATGTGGTAATGCATCCTCGACCACTCGCGTCCCCGAATCTGCCCCGTCGGATGTATCACATGCCGATCTAAAGATCGGAGGGGCGACGAGTGTGGCCTGCAAGCCCCACGAGATCATTTCTCTGGACACTACGCCTGAAACGGAAGTCGTACATCGTCGCGCTCTTGGTGCTCGCGACCCTAATACCAATATCACGAGGCGGACTGCGGATCCTGAAAGCGAAAAGTACAACATCTCTCGGAGAAAAATCAACTCCAGACCACGAGTGGTCTATGTGAATTCTCCGGAGAGGCCAGAATCGCAAAGGGCCACAGGCAATGCAGCACAAATTTCACCAGTCGTCATCAGACGGACGGTGGAAGGTTCGCACGCTCTATCGGCACGAGAAGATGCTAGGAAAAAGTATCTTGCTTCCAGCACAACTCGAATCTCTTTTCGACCTTCGCAGGAGAGGTTGCACGATGTACCACCTAGCCCCACCCTGATCTCGTCTTCCAAGCCAAGGGGAAGGCCTCCAAAATTCGGACCTGTTCCCAATCCTGCATCACCAACGCGACCAAGAGGTCGACCTCGGAAGTCTACCAGTCCTGATGGTCTACCTATATCATCGCAACTTCGTAAACTACCTTCTCTTCCTGCCACTTCGCAGCGAGCCGCGATCGCAGAGCCATCATCCGACTACCTCGACATCGACGCCATCTCTGATGCAGAAATTCCGTCTCACGCACCTTCTCCGCCGCGACGTCTCCCAACCTCACCACCAAAAGCAACATTAGACTTTGACAAACCACCTCCACCACCGCTGCCAGCTATTGCAGCTTCAATCGCTCGAAGTACCGCCAAACAGATTCTAGCGGAATGGTCCACGATTGCCACAACATTGTTTCCCACGATCACGAGGACCGTACGCTCCACGCCACCCAGCCGAGATCACAAATCACCTACCTGGCATGAGAAGATGCTCCTCTACGACCCCATTGTACTTGAAGACTTGACTCTGTGGCTCAACAGCCAGGGCGTCCGAATCGAAGTTTTGGTGCCGAGGATAGTCAAAGGGAAGGGCAAGAAGAAGGTTGATGACGTTGAGGCTGTAGGGGAAACTACAGAGATAGTGCAAGAAGAGCTGCAACCTTGGATGGTGCAAAAATGGTGCGAGGAGCATAGTATCTGTTGTTTGTGGAAGGAGGGGCTGAGAGGAGGTGTTAGGCAGAAATATTGATGTGTAATTTTTAAAGGCGCTCTTTGTACATATTTTTGCATGAATGAGCATAGAGGGCAGGACCCGAGTAGATCTTCACTGAATTGTCCACAAAAAGGGTCGTGTGTCTGAAGCTTCCTGGTTCACGTTGGCCTTGTCTTTGTCAGCATTTGCAGCCGCATAACTTCTCGTCAACAATTGACTAATCAATACTTCTAAGCAAAACTCGCTGTTATCATGTATACAAAGTACTGATGCTACAATGGACACATTGTATTGCCATGGTTGGGGGAGAAGAGAAAAGATATTCGCCCAACAGGGTGTCTCCAGCGACAACCAGATTGGTTCGGCACATCATTCACCCGAGGCCTCGGAGACTAGCATAGACATCCCCATATGATTTGATCATATCGTCCTGGACATGGATGTCGAATAGGTGAGGTGTTTTATAAAAAGACTCCGGGCTCGATGCTGTGTTGAGTTGTTCTGTCTGAGACTGACAAGGATTGTCTCCTCTTGAGATAGTCTCAGTTTTGCTGGAAACACCAACACCACTGTGTCAGAAGCAAAATGGTTGCATGTTAGACACCAATGACTATGGTCATAGCAATCAAGTCCGTACATAAAGATGACCGACCATCATTGAAAGCCAACAATCACAATCCAAAATGAAAGCCTTTTTCAAAAGCAGACAACACAGCAAAGCAGACTCTTACACATCAAACAGCATCACCCACTCACCAACATACAAGCAAGACGCTCCCCCAACACCAACAGAATGGTGGCTAGCACGCGAAAACGCCTTTGATACCGCTCACCGCGTATACGAGAAACTGTACAGAAACTCGGATGAATCTTACTACTCACGCGAGCAGGACTATGACGAAGACGAGGAGAATGCAAAGCCTTTGCCACCTCTGAGTCCATCGTCGCCGGAGTGGAATGCTAGTTACTGGTTTTGGAGTGTCGAGCGCTCGGAGATGTGGGTAGATCATGTTGCAAACAGCGATTGGTGTACACTCGACCTGAATGATGGCGAGAAGAGAGTCTCTGCCGATACAACAATCATGGCCGTATATGGTTCGAAGCCTCAATTCGAGTATGCTGAAGATCTTGTCAAGGCAGCTGAGGAGCCAGAAGTTATATGCGAGAAAAGGCAGACTGAGGTCAAGAGCACTGCTGCAGAGCTGTCGCGCAGACCCAAGTTGACGATACAGATACCGAGCGGCATCCCTACTTACTATTCCGAGCATGGGCCAAACGACTATTCTAGCTGCAGACCTCATATCACGAGCGAAGAGCGCGCCGAGTGGAGGAAGAACATGTTCTAGGGTGCTGGTGCCGCAGAAGTTGTGTTCAGACCGAGGCGCAGTACTCGAGTTAGCGACTATCCTCGGAAGTAATATGGATGACTAAGTTCACTTTGATGGATGGTGATCGCCTGTCTCGCCAGAACGCATGGAGAAGGAGCAAGCCGTGCTCATTCCCCTGTTGTTGTCCGCAAGTTCACCTGTTTCTACAGAAACGTCGTCGTAGCATAACTTTCAACTACCATCAATCAAGACACGTGTCGCATTGTCACAAGAACAACAGCAAGCAGCGGAGGTCAGCGGTAGAATTAGATTGAAGGTCTTCTCGAGAGTTCGGTGGAGACGTGCGGCCGGGGCGGGGCAGGCGAAGCTTGGCTACCCCTTCGGGCGTAGCGTGGTGGTTGGTTCAAACGTGTCCTTGTGCTCGGCGATACGAGTGGTGGTGCTTCCTGCTTGCTTTAAGGACAGTTTGTCTTCACACGATTGCTCCCCTTCGTCTTTCTTTGCTTGACTTGACTTTGATTCAAGATGAAGTTCCAAAACTACCTTGCCGTCGGCCTCTGCGCCGCCGTCTCTCGCGCCGATGTGCTCGAGGACCTTGAGGATTCGGCCGTCGAGGCCTCGTCGTCGGTTGCTTCGGTCGTCGAGTCTGTGACTTCGTCGGCCGTCAGCAAGCCCACCTTCACCCCTACCACTCTCAAGGCTCCCTTCCTCGAGCAGTTCACCGACGACTGGGAGTCCAGGTGGCAGAAGTCCGAGGCCAAGAAGGAAGGTACTGAAGAGGAATGGGCCTACGTTGGTACCTGGAAGGTCGAGGAGCCCTCAGTCCTCCGCGGCATGCACGGCGACAAGGGCCTGGTGCTCAAGGACAAGGCCGCCCACCACGCCATCTCGGCCAAGTTCCCCAAGGCAATTGACAACACCGACAAGACTCTGGTTGTCCAGTATGAGGCCAAATTCCAAGGTAAGCATGAAGCACCACCGCACACGACGCAGCGCATCTGACACTTGCAACAGCCGGCCTCGAGTGTGGAGGCGCCTACATGAAGCTCCTCCAGGATAACAGCGCCCTCCACGCCGAAGAGTTCTCCAACGCCTCGCCCTACATCATCATGTTCGGCCCCGACAAGTGCGGCTCCACCAACAAAGTCCACTTCATCTTCCGCCACAAGAACCCCAAGACTGGCGAGTACGAGGAGAAGCACCTCAAGAACCCTCCCATGGCCCGCATCAGCAAGCAGACCTCCCTCTACACCCTCATCGTCCGCCCCGACCAGACCTTCGAGCTCAAGGTCGATGGCACTTCTCTCAAGACCGGCTCCCTCCTCGAGGACTTCACTCCCGCCGTCAACCCTCCCACCGAGATCGACGACCCTTCAGACAAGAAGCCTGCCGATTGGGTCGAGGAGGCTCAGATCGCTGACCCCGAGGCCAAGAAGCCCGCCGACTGGGACGAGGACGCTCCCTTCGAGGTTGAAGACACCGAGGCCGAGAAGCCCGCCGACTGGCTTGAGAACGAGCCCCTCCAGATCCCCGACCCTGAGGCTGAGAAGCCCGAGGACTGGGATGACGAGGAGGACGGTGACTGGATGCCTCCTATGGTCCAGAACTCCAAGTGTGACGAAGTTTCCGGCTGTGGCCCCTGGAAGGCTCCCATGAAGAGAAACCCCGAGTACAAGGGCAAGTGGTCTGCTCCCATGATCGAGAACCCTGCCTACAAGGGTGTCTGGGCTCCCCAGAAGATTGCTAACCCTGACTACTTCGAGGAGAAGACTCCTTCCAAGTTCGAGCCCATGGGTGCCGTAAGTCTGACCCGCACAGCATCTCTCCTGACATGACGCTAACTCTTGCGCAGATCGGTTTCGAGCTTTGGACCATGCAGAACGACATCCTCTTCGACAACATCTACATTGGTCACTCGGAGAAGGACGCCGCCGCTCTCGCCAAGGAGACCTTCGAGGTCAAGAGTGCTGTTGAGAAGGCCGAGGAAGAGGCTTCCAAGCCCAAGGAGGACGAGACCAAGAAGGACACCAAGTCTCCCATGGACCTCAAGTTCACCGATGACCCCGCTCTCTACGTCCGCGAGAAGCTCGACCTGTTCATCACCATCTTCAAGCGTGACCCTATTCAGGCTATCCAGTTCGTTCCCGAGGTTGCTGGCGGTCTCGGTATTCTCATTGTCACCATCATTGCCCTTCTTCTCGGTGCTCTCGGCGGCGGTGCCGCTGCTGCCCCCAGCAAGGAGCAGGTCAAGGCCAAGGCTGAGCAGGCCAAGAAGGCTGCTGTCGACACCAAGAACCAGGCTGCCGAGGCTGTCACCTCTGGTGCAAAGGCTGCCAAGTCTGAGGTCCAGCAGAGAAGCGGTGCCACCAAGTCGTCTTAGGTCGAGGCTTGGTCACCCATGCCCCAGTGAGCCGCTGCAAGAAGAAGAGAACGAGACGAGTTTGCGAAAGAAGAGTTGAAACATCAGTACTATTACCCCAGCCAAAAGAGGCTACGTTTTTTGTTAGTTGTTGCAAAAGTTGAGAGACTTGAGCTTACATGTCATGTTATCCATACTGTTGATCATTCAGTTCTGGCCAGTGATGAATCTGTACTCTGTCTCTGCACATGTGTTTCTTTATTCCAGTAGTCTCTCAACAGTGTAAGAGTATATATCGTGTATCGTGCTTTACGATGTGCATTACGTCGCGCAAGAATCGTCCCCACTGTTATGCACCGGTTGAACGGCAGTTGTAGATTTTCAGCCTTGCGTAAATTGATTGCATATTCCGAGAAGAGCGACAACCTTGATGAAACTTCACACCCTTCACACAATCACGATTGCCATCTCTGAGCGCTCCTTTGAACAAAGATTGACGCTCGTATTGCAGTTGCTGGCATCGGGGTATGGCAGGTATAAATACCACTTGGCACAGCACAGCTGGACAGGACGTGTCTAGAACAGTGAGTGGCTACTCGTACGTGCGGAAGCAGTCAAACTAGGAAAGAATGTCCGTCTCGCTGACTCGTTGTAGCTTTTGACAAGAGCACACGTCGCCCAACATGTCTAGCGTAAGAGCTCAGCAGAGCGTTATGGGTAAAAGGCAAGAGATATGCCGAGCGCGCGGTCAGATTCTTATTCGAAAAGGCAGGCGGTCTATGGCTACTTACTCGTTGGGCTTTGGTAAGAATACTTGCCGGACTGGCTGATCGTCCGGACCGTCGGAAGCACTGACTGATCTGCCTCCTCATCATCGCAACGTTGCTATGCTTGACGAGCAGTTGGACCTGAACGACATATCTGCTACTCGAGCATTTCAGCACGGTAAGGAAGAGCAAGGCACTAGTATGTGTAACAGTTCAACAGCAAACTGTCTCCTCGACAGATCTAAGAATGCCTCTCGCCATGTGGCAGATCCAACGGGCATTTGTCACATCCACCATCGTCCATTGGCCGAAAGTGCAATAGCCTTTGACGGCTGCAACGCCTGCTAACGTTTCACCGTCCATGCTACCAACTTTCACCATCTTCTACCTTCCTTTTGCAAGACATGCTGAGACAGTGACGGGACATGACTCTGTTTGATGGCTCGTGGACTTTTCTTCCTACTTGTCGTTGTCCATGCCCCTTCCATTCTTTAGAGGCCTCTCTGGCAGAGCGTCGAGCGTGCGCAACTTTCGTCGCTCAGTATGCTGTCGCTGAGTGTGCCTAGCGAGTCCATCACCATTGTCGCTGCAATATGCCTTTCACTGGCGACCGCTTCGGTGATCTTGAGGATCTGGGTGCGATCGCGCTTTCTGACTGGTGGTCTCCAAGCAGTAAGTTCAAGGAACCCTAGGGCTGCCTGCCTGATATATGCAACCCGCAATATTACAGCAGCGCTCGATTAGACCTCGACTAACCTTGACCCTTCTTAGGATGATTGGACGATTCTCATCGCCTGTATAGGCTTCATCCTTTTCTGCATCATCGCCTTTGTCCTTGCCAACGAGGAAGCCGCGAACCCCGTCTTCTCGCCCGAGACTGGAGAGGGTGTCATAACCACCCTTCTTTGTGGCGAAGTCGTCTTCCAAGCCACCTGCCTGGTCTTCAAGCTCTCACTCACAATCTTCTTCCAAAAATTCCTCGTCATCGAATGGCAACGATGGCTGGCTCTAGGTTGCGGTTTCTTCTACTGTTCCACCTGCGTGGTCGGCATATTCCTCGCCCTCTTCCAATGCGGTCTGCCTACCCATCTCATGCACAAGCATTTGACAGGCCAATGCGTCAAGCTGCAAGCCTTCACTGCGCTGCTATATGTTCATGGCATCCTGTCGGCAGTAACAGATTGGATCTTCGCTTTGTTGCCAATCGTAACACTATACCGCTCCAATCTCAGTCGCGCGGCAAAGATCTCCTCGTCTTGTCTCATGCTGCTCGCTTGTGGAGGTTCTGTAGCCGCCATCGCGCGAACCGCTACTACAGGCGACTACCTACTTCGCCCGGCATACTTTGACCCCAATCGCCGTCCGAACTACTACGCTGTCTCTGCGCCCATGATCAACCTTACCGTCATTGAAGTGGGACTGGGTATCACCGCCGTCTCGCTAGCATGTTTGCGACCACTAGTAAGACGGGTAAAAGTTATTGGACAACACTTCACCCCTCGACTCATGGGCACAGACATGTCCCGGACTGAGATCACAGACGAAGAAGCAACTGTAAACTTGGTCCATGTCGACACGAAACAAATGCAAGGTCCCATACCTACCGGATCTTGCTGGAACAGAACTCCAGCTCTGGGAGAAGCGAACAATGCGCCCCTGGATCTGGAAGCCAGCTGGAACAAGACCCCAGCACTGGGAGGTACAGCCAACCCGCTCGAAGCCAGTTGGAACAAAACACCGGCTTTGACAGTTGCACCCAGTGAACCGTCTTTGGGAGCTAGTTGGAGCAAGACACCGCCTCTAGGGGGAAGTACAACGATTCTGGCACCTTTGGGTGCTAGCTTCAATACGACTCCCGCAATTGGCGACATGCCTCCATCAGATCTTGGGGCTAGCTTCAACAGAACTCCAGCCATAGGAGGTTCGACAGACGAGGCGCCCAAGGAATCTAGATGGAAACGGATGCGAGGACGATCGAAAGAGATCTAGTCAAAATATGATAACGAATATACGAATAACTTTACTACCACAGCTGGATCCTCTTCCACGTGCCAAAGGTTGTAAATCCCCCAGTCCATCCAGAAGAGCACCGGGCCGCATGTACGCTACGAGAAGGCATGATCTTTTCGCCGAGGCAGAGCAAAAGAGATTCTCAGTGTAGGTGCCGATTTCTCCAAACGAACCGTGCAAATTTATAGTCACCCGCGCCACATACTGCAGCACACGGGAGGGCTGGATTACGCTCATCGAGAACGTCGGGAAAACAAAACGCCAGGTAACGAGCAAAACGTACAGCAGCAGGGATTCCCACGTGGTCACCCACCGTAGTACTAATCTGCCGTTCAACTGCTTATGTATGGCAGAGCGGACGGGATGCCCA